>JAULKM010022598.1:0-14120 GCA_032355605.1 Rubia tinctorum
ATATATAGCTGCCATCCTCTGCCTCCTTTTCTCTTTTGTTTAACACTTGAAGCATCTCATATGATATTAAGACATTCTCACCTATGTGTCTGTCTTTGATGAACCTTGATTGTGCTGTGTCCACTATCTGTCCCATTAATTTCTGCATCCGTTTGACCGAGATCTTTACCACTAGCTTATACTTCATGTTACACAGTGATATGAGCTTGAATTCCTCAGCCTTTTCTAGGGTACTCTTCTTTGGAATCAGTATAATTTGTATTTGATTCTGGTCCTGTAGCATGGACCCTTCTGAAAGAATTTTCATGATCTCTTTTATCACTTGTTCTCCAATATGAGAGCGCCAATGTTTCTTGTAGAATCCTGCAGGCATCCCGTCTAAACTTGGTACTTTCTCGGGTTTCAATGTCTTCAGTGCCATGATTACTTCATTAGGTGTGAAGGGTTTACTTAGTTCTTGTATCTGTGTTGTTGACAGTTTCCTGTCATTTGTTTATAGCACTCGTTGTAGTGTTTTTTTCTTGCTCCATCATTGGCAGATAGTTATCTAGATATGTGTAGATGAAGGCTAAATGTTGTGTGAGCATGTCCTGTTTGTGTTCCACCTTTCATGTCCACTGTCCTTTTCTGTCTCTCAACTGTGTAATATGGTTTGTGGCTTGTCTTTTAGTAGCCCATTGATGGAAAAATGTCGTGTTTTTGTCTCTGTATCTTCCCCATTGAACTCTTGACCTCTGCTGCCAATAGTCCGATTGTTTTTTTTAGAGAATTCTCAATTTCCTTTTTGAGTCTTTGTTCCTTCTGTTCCTCTTGTTGTGTGGTATATCCTATGTACGTACGTGGTTCTGATGTTTTTTTGCATGAGTTCTAGCTTTCTTGTTTTTTTCTTGGGATATATATACCATTATAACCCCACCTAATTGACTAAATACCAATATAACCCTCGGATAATTTTTAGTGAAAAAATAACCCTAACTAGTTAATGAAAGTGCCAATATAACCCTCAGACCCCCCCATTTTCGACATTGATTTCTATTTTCCGCCATTGACTGTATGTAAAATGTCCAAAATACGCTTAGTGTTAAAATATGAATTTGAGTTGAAAAATTTAGCCTTATAGTTTGCCGGACCGCCGCAGGACCATTGTCGGATCACCGTTAGACCGCTGCTGACCGCCACCGGACTACCGCCGGACCACCGCCGGACCACCATCGAACAGCAGTTACACCACCACCGTAACATGTAGGGTTATATAAGCACATTATGAAAACTGATAGGGTTATATCAGCACATTGCTAAAACTTATAGGGTTATATCAGAACATCCGTAAAAAGTGTAAGGTTATATTAATACATATTATAAAAGTTAAGTGTGTGGTACTCGGTTGGCATTAACGAGTGACCACATCATCATATACACCATTATCACATTATAACATCTTACGCACCATAAAATTCGACATCATAACACCATCATTCATCTTAAAAACCATTATCACATGTTGTAGCCTCATTTCAAAACTCATCAACATTTAAAATCTTAGGTCGAAAAACACAACAAAATAACAACCACACACAACAACAAAGGTCATCCAACCATCAATGCAGACTAAACACAACAAAATAAATAAAATATCATTAAAATTCATATATTCTACAGTATGAGCTGATATAATCCTACACTTTTTGTGAATGTGCTGATATAGCCCTATATGTTTTAGGAATGTACTGATATATCTGTTTTCATAATGTGCTGATATAATCTTACCTGTTACGCGTCGGTGTAGCAGTGGTCCAACGGCGGTCTGGCTTTAGTCCGGCGACAATATTTGGGGTATTAATGACTCTAAGGGTAATAAAGTCATCATTTCCTATTAGTATTTGTTTTCAAAAGGGAAAAAAATTATTTTTACAAAATTATAGCTAAAAATTTTCAGAGAGGGTTATATTGGCACTTACACCGATTATCTAGGGTTATATTGTCACTTTCAAACATTTGAAGGTTATATTGACACTTGTGTCAAATAGGTAGGGTTATAAAAACATTTTTCTTCTTTTTCTTCATCAGTCCTTCCAGTTTTCCAAAAGTTTGGTCACTACAATTCTTTAGATGTTTGAGTGTAAGTTGTAGCTTCTCTGATATTGTTCTTTGTACTTGCGATGGCTCCCCTATTGTTTGTGAATTGGCTTCCAAACCTTTTAAATTATGATATCTGCCTCTCTACTATGCACCAAGAAAGTCTTATATCCCAGCTGTGGCTTTGGCTTTGGCTTTGGCTTTCTTGTTGTCTACCTCAACTCCAATAAGAATAGGTCATGATTAGATTGAATGATAGGTAAATTACATATTAGTGATGTATTGAATTGGTGTAACCACGATGTGTTCACAAAACCCTATTAAAGCATTGATGTATACATTGATACTATTTCCTAATGTTTTTCCATGTGAACCAAGGGCTTTAGTGTCTAATTTATGTGAGATTGTGGTCTTGCAGAAGCTTGATTAATCTTCTAGAGCTATTGGAATGTCTGAACAGTGTACCCCTTTTTGTTACGCATTGAGATGGTTTGGTTAAAATCTCCTAAAAAAAAATGAGAGGCTACTGGGAATTTGGTAGTTTTTCATTAATTTGATTTCAAATGTCCACTCTCTTTTCGAACTCAGGGTGGCCATACATAAATCCAACCATATTTGGCCCTCCCTGCCCAAGCACCTAGCCAGTAAAAAGTTACTACTACTTACTAATATTTCTAGTTCTACATTACAAGTCCATACCACTGAAATACCCACCCTTGTCATTTCTACATTAGATGCTGGTTCATCTTCGTTTCTAATGAGCATAACACTTGTGGGTTGTGTGTTTTTAGTAACTTACTCAGCCAACCTTTGGTAGAGGCATTGTTCATGCCTCCATTGTTCCACGCTAAGGACGTCATGACCCTTTGGTTGGCTGTTTTGGGACTATTTTGGGACAACAAAGGCAGAACCCACAGTTTTGTTGTGCATTCTGCCTTTCTTCCTGCTGCATCTGATGATTGACTGTATTTTGACTTGTTCCCGTAGTCTCATTTTCTTCATGCAATTCCTTCCCTTTTCCAGTTAACTAGACACAATGTATTTATGGACCCTCTTTCTTCTTCATCATTCTCTCTCCATTTTTTCTTGCTGTTGTCTTGTCCTTGTATTTTCTGTTCTTCTTGTTTGATTTTTAGGCCACCACTTTGTACCTGTTTTCTTTTCCTCCCTCTCCATTTCTGATTGTGTTTCTAAAATTGTCTCTTCTGAATCTCAGTTTTGGTTTATCCTTTCCATCCCTTTTGTCTTTTCCTGCCCTTGTTGTTGTTCAGTTTCCTCTTGTTGTTTGAAATTAGCTGCCTCTTCCTGTAACTACAACACTATTTTCTCTGTATTTTTGATCTCCTCAGCTTCACATCGTTATTTTTCTTCAGCTTCTTTATCTTCTTTGATAGTTTAATAGTTGGCGATGTTCCACCCCTCATTGATTCAGTCTGTTCTTTATGCTATTGTGCTTGTGATTCTTAATTTGTTCTCTCTAAGATTAAAATTATGTCCCTAGGTTCACCTATATAGAGTCTCTTTCTACTGGCCTCCTTGCTAACTGATGAGACGTGAAATGCATATATTTCTTGAAGCACTTAACATCTCTTTTGTCATACTTTTGTGGGTAGATTGCTAGGTTAAGACAGATTTACATCACAAGGGGATTGGATGATCATTTTTTTGTTTCCTTATGTTAATCCTTCATTTTATAACCTATTTTAATTCTAATGGAATTCTGTCCTTACGAGCGTTTAGATATTCTTTTGTGAGCTTATTTGTAGATTGCTCGTAAGCACTTTGGAGTAGGATTAATGAAGGTCAATTGCAAAATTGGCAAGAAATTGAAGGCCACGAGTAAAAACATGGTATAAGGTCGAAGGATTGAAAAAGAGCCAATTTTTGGAAGTGTTAAATAAGCGGCACGTGCAGTGTAAAATGGCATGACTTGTGCCACAAGAAATGGGGCCCCAGACGAGCCGTGAAAACCTGCACTACCCGTGCACGGAGATCAGAGGAAAACTTCATGTCCAGATGACGGGCCATGCCAAAATGTGCTTAGACCATGAATTCAGCATACCCAGATGAAGCCCTGTGCAATCTGGCACTGGACGGTTGGGCCGTGTAAACTGGAACGGCTTATGCCAACGTGGAACTAGGATTTCCAAACTTGAGCCTTTTGAATCCCATTTACCCTTCACTATAAAAAGTGCCTTTAGTCTTCTAGAGTTTAACAAGTACAATTAATTAATTAATTAGTTTGGTAGGAAGAAGAGGCTAGAAACTCTCTCTAGGGTTTTCTATCTCATATCTTCATTTACTCTTAGATCCATGACAGTTATTCATATGATTGCCATGGATTTCATGCTAGTAGTGTAGTTTTATTTCTTGGGGTAGTATTTGTATTTATTATTTGACTTGAATTTGTGAGATTCTTAGATTCCCCTAATTTTCTATGCTATGATTATTGAGTATAGTTTGTGGATCATATTCTTGTATGATTTATGCCATGACATGTTTCATGAGGCACATATGAATTCATTCGTTGCATAATATCATGCTAAGCTTGAATGCTAATTTGGGTGTGTTAGATTAGAGGTGCTATTGTAGTCTTGAGAGTATCGGGGAGATGTGTGCGTTAAATCTACCAATGAGGTGAGATGGTTTAAAGGGAGGCGAACCACTATGTGATAGATAGTGAGAATTTCCTGCCATCTCCACACTATGTGACATAACATGAAAGTTAGGTTTATAGGTCCTTATGTGAATAGAATCTAGGATAAAACCCATATGTTAGTCATGTTATGCAAATACCCCCAAGACTAGTTAATCAATATTTTACTTCGCTTTACTCTTATGCTCATTGTTATTAGATACACAAAACCCCCATTTTTTGTTAGTACTAGTTATACCCGACACATGATTGGGATGACACTCGATTGTGAGTTGTGTTTTGCTAACTCTTAGATACTAGTATCTCTGTGGATGACACCAGGACTTACCGCTTGCTATGTTATCATAGTTAGGAGTGAGTATGAGAGCAATAATATAAATTCTTATCTTTGACCTCTTGCATCTTAAGGTTAAACTAGAACGGCCCTACGAGGTGCGGGTCACTAACACCCATCTTGGTGTGAGAAAGGTACAATTTCCTTAATTATGCTCAAGCTTTGCTATTATTAGGCCTAGCCAAGATTTCCATGCCTCATTATACCCTTTCCTCACCCAACCTTAGGTCTGCCAGTTCATCCTATCTATTATTTTAGATCACATTTATTGTGCTAACAAACATAAAATCCTTGTTATCTACAACCTGGACAGTCGTTGTTTCTAGAGTTGGATTTACTTGGTTAGTGGTGTCATCATTCCCACTCTGATCCTCTACTCCCACATCGAATACTTCCTCTGGCTCTCCCGCGTGTCCTCCACTTGCAACTACTATCTGCCATGTTTGGATCTCTTATTCCGTGGTTTGTTACTCCATTTGTACTGACCATTTCCATTGTCCTTGCATCATTTGTTCCCATTCTATATCAGAGCAATCCTGAATTTGTGTATGTAAGAAGCCCTTTGGTAGTTGTTGCTGGTTCTCTTATGGTTGCTCCAAGATATCAATGTTTCCCGTTCTTTGACATTCTCCTTGGGAGGATAATCTCCATGGATTCTCCAATCTGCTTATCCTCTTGATCGACTGGGATTAATTCATCTTTAGTTATTACTGTGTATAAGAAGCCATATGGTATTGTTTCTTGTTATATGTCCTAAAAGTATTCACTTTGCCACTCTGTAAAGTCTATTTGGAAGGCAGTGTATTTCTTGTGTGTTGATGCCCCTGAGCCCTAATTGTAACTGGAAATAGATTCTTTGTATGATCATAAACAATGTTTGTGCCTCTCTCACTTTTGTGTTGTTGAAACTTCACCTCTTGAAACTATACTAACATCACATCGTTCTGCTTAGGAATCTGGAAAATGGATGACCGATTCTTCCACATCTTCGGTATAACTTATGAACTCTTTCATACCTACATTCCACCCAGTATCTCTGTCCACCTGGCATACTAGCATGGAACCTTTGGATAAAAGGGTTAACTGGTTGCACTAAGATCCTTGGCCTAAGATACCTTAAGTTCCTTGTTGGTAATTGGCGGAGTAGAACATTCACTTCTTTTCCCAAATAGTTTTCCAGCTTCCCCCCGTTGTAGGGTTGAAACATACCTAAGCTACTCCATGCATTCTGATAGTTACCATAATTTTATCCACCTTCAATATGCTTACTGGAATCATTGAGTTCCGATGAGACAGTATTTGTACATTTTCTTAGCACAATTAACACCCACTCTTACCTTGTTTTATTGGTAGATAGCTATATTTTAGGTGTTTTTACCAAATAGGGGTCTATAATCACCTTGTGTGGCTTCTCCCCATAATTTTCCTATTTTGTTAGCATTTAGTAGCTGGTGTGCTTTACCTCTATGATTTGGTCAATTTCTACTTGTTTTGTGAGCTTACTTGGAGACCACCAAGGAGAAGTCCTTTCACAAGGATGGTAGAAGATTGAGGAAGGCCAGTTTCGAGAATGGTAGAAGAAGGAAGGCCACTTACAAAGTGGTAGAAGATATATTGAAGAAGGAAGACAAAGTTGCGGATGAAGAATCATCTGAGAGTTGGAACCGAGTTCTAGGAAATATATGAGACAAATTGGCATCCAAGGATAACATCATTGGATTCATATTCCTGAGCATCATAAAATCGACCACAAGAACTCCCAAAATACATCAACGGTTCACCTGTAGTAACAGAAACAAGTTGGGACAGAAAACTGAAGAACGATCTGTGCAAAAATGCACAGTCCATTCCCGGAGGCATAAAACCATGCATTTCCATCTCTTATGAGCAAGATGGACTGTCCAAATCTGCATGGCCTGTACCTCGTGAACCATAAAACCATACGGTTAAGTGGTAAGGGCTTGTAAATTTGCATAGCCTGTGCCCTGCACCCATTAAACGCACAGTTATTTGGAATTTTCTATTTTCCACTTTTTCTATTTTCCCACTTTTTCCACCTTTTCTCTCTCTTCCAATCTGTTAATAGCCTCATTCTTCCCCCTTTTCTCCTTGAGCGTGACTTGGGCCAAGTTTTTCATTAGGTTTTCATTAGGTTTTCTTAATTTTTCTTAAGTTATTATATATTTATGTTGAGTTTTCGTAACCTAGCTTACATTTGTGCTTAGAAGTATGGATTCATGAATAGGAGGTGGATTTTCACATTGGTACTTTTCATTTCTCTATTTCTTCATTTTATATCGTGTATTTTGAACCCATGAGCTTTGTTAGTTTAGCTTAAATTTATGTCTTGGGGATATTTATAAGCATGTATTAACTTTAGACTTGTGAGACTTCAAGATTCTTGTGTATTTCATTTGCTATAAATATCATGCTTAATTTGTGCTTATTCTTCTTGCTATGATTTTGTCATGAATATGATTAGGATGTACACCGAGTTAGATTCTTGCATGATTTAGTGCTAGGCTATGGAAATGGTCAGGGAAGGTTATATTACTATGTCTTCTTGTAGCCTTGCTAGTATCGGGGTAGTAACATGAGCCTTGTGAGCTACCAGGGTGGTAATAAGATAGTCTTGTTATTGGATTAGGTTGTGAATGATATTGAGTTCATCTAACAATAGGATCATGTGTTATGAAATTATTGACTGGGTCATAGGTTATACTCGAAGAGCTTATTATTAGTTTGTGGCGAATAAGTGTTGTGCCAACCTTAGAGTTATCATGAGGTACCAATGTCCTAAGTGGCACAAGATGGGCTTAGGATGGGTATTCACGGTGGAGGTCCTGGTGTTCCACGCTACTACTGGGTTTAATCTATGACCGTGCACAATACTGGCTTATTAACCCTGGTAATGAGGGCTAGATGTGGTAGTGGAAGTGTGCCTCTAGCTACATGTGGAGGAGGTGACATATTAAGGAGGGGGTAGAACCGACATGGTTTGATAAACCGAGGGAGTTCCCGGGGAATTAACATTCCCACACTGTGTGATATAGAAAATAGATAGAAATATAATTCTTGAATGTAAATAAAAGTCTAGGATCAAATATTTTATGTTAATCATGTCATGCAAATAAACCCAAGCCCGTTATAACTATATATATATATATATATATATCTTGATACTTAGTTCAGGACTGTAGTTGTTAGCTTAAATATTTGCAAACAAACCCCCCATGCCCGATTGTGACCTTTTCAGAACTATCATTCAAACCTTATATCTCTATGAATGACACCTTAGCACACCGCGATCTACTGTTTATTAGTTAGAATAAGTAAAGGAGCAACATTATTAATCTTCATCTTTGATCATAGTTTTGTGAGTGTTTAATGATGCTTTTAGGACCTCTTCAAGTACCGCCTTCTTACAAAAAACAAGCCACATGCTTTTACATATGGCGCATTGTGTAGTATCGCCATTTTGATTAGCCTGTTTGGTAGCTTGATAGCATGATTTTTTTGGTACCAATGCCAAAATCTTGCCACAAAGCCTCAGTCCGTACTGGTTCGAAATGATCGTGCCTTCGGACTTTAATTTTCCCTTTGCTTATGTTCTCGCTCCGCTTCTTCTCTTCTACTTTCCTACTTATAGCATTCTTCTACCACTAGATTAATGATCTTTAATTTACTACCATCCTCACGAATGACCTTCAATTCACTACCATCCTTGCAAATTGCATTCTTCAACGATTTGATCTCCGCTAAGCACAAAAAGCCTTCTAATATTGACCAATCGTAGAGGAAAACAAACTAGATAACTAAATTCTTACAAAATAGGAAAAATAGGGTGAATAAAACCACACAAGTTGATTCTAACCCCATATTTGGTAAAACATATAAATTCCTAGCTAACCACGAACAATACATTACAAAAATGAGTGTCAAATATGTTTAAAAAGATAGCATATTCATGTATCATCAGGTGCATACATAATTTTTTATTGCCGCCTGCCTATTATGAGCGAAGCTTTGTTGCTTTTGTCGGACTGGCTTTACTGATGGATTAACATTGAGGCTATGTGTTGCGATAGAGGGCCGACTCCTCCCATGTCCTGGATTGACCAAGCTAAAGAGACCGTGTATCTCTTGAGCGTAACTATCACTTTGTGTTTGATGGGTTTGTGTAGCATTTTCCCAACCCTAACCTCTTTTGTGTCACCATCTTCATCTATGTGTACGAGGTCAATTTGTTTGCTTGAATCAATTCCAGTTTTCAAAACAGGTCTTTATTGTTTTTCCAGATTCCCTTCTTAACTTGGCAAGAGATGTTTTGGGATAGACACACAGTTAATCATCAATTATTGTCCATTTGTGAGCACAGTGCTTTTCCCCTTCTTTATTGTCCTTCTTCCTTCAGCGTTTTCCCTGGATCATTTCTTTCCACGTTCATTTTACAATTTCTTGTTGTTGGCCTCCTCCCTCCGGAAAATTTTTTCCACCATATTTTAAATATCTCTCAGGTTGTTAGGCATGTCCAATGTGAGTTTTTTTTATAACTCCTCTGAACCCATACCATTCGTGAATGATCTTAAGACATTTAGTATGTGAGGTCTTTAACTTCCATGCTTTCTGAGATGAAGAGATCATGGTATTTTGTGATGCTCTCACCACTTCGTTGTGCTACATTCATCGGGTCTACAAATGTCTAGGTGAAATAATGCTTTTGGTAAATACTGCCCATAAATTGATCCACGAGTTTGACCCAGGTTCTAATGCTTTTCTTGGGTCAGATATCGTGCCAAATTAGTGCGGGTTCTGTTAAGAAAATGGTAAAAGCTCTGCACACCAGTTGAATGGGTGCATCGTGGAACCTCATGCTATTCCTGCAAGAGTGTAGGTACTCCTTAGGATTTTTTTTTCTATCATAAGCTCTTATTTTTCTAGGTAGTTTGAAGCTTTTATGGCATTGCAAAGTTATGAACTTCTTCCACCAATGTGGGTGCCTTATTTCTTCTTCTAGTGTATAGCTCCCAATTTTGTCGTGGCTTTTATGGTGTCCCTTTGGTGGCTGCCTCTCTCTTCTCCACTCTTTTGGGTTCCTTGGGATTTCCTGGGTTGTTCTTTGTTCCCTTTATCATCCTGATGAACTGCATGTAGTGCTACTTCAGGTTGGCCTGAAGAAATGCCGCAAACTATCACTTCTCTATATCGGTCTAAGGGGATTCCACTTCCATGTCATCCAATTTCTTGGATATCCTCAATTATGAGAGGTTTTTTAGGTTAACTGGGTGGTGAGTTTATTGGCGGAGGGAGAAAGTCAATCATGTTTTCAGCCTTATTTTTCGATCTTCTGTTCTTTGATACCATAACTTGAAAGGAATGGTGAAGACTATAGTCTTCCCAGCTTAACAGTAAAAACTATGCAGTTGTTCCTTCCAAATAATAGTGAGAGTTGCAGCGTACGACGAATCAATGTGGTAATGTTTAAGTCTTGCAAAAAAAGTCACGGATTGGATCCTGGGTAGAGGCTTTAATGCTTAAATTAGTATTTTCTATTGCTCAATAAATTATCTCCAATTTCTAGTTGTTTCTTACCTTGATACTGAAGCCTCCATCTATTAATAGGCCTGTTAGGACTATGTTATTGAAGTGTTCATCTGATGTAAAAATCATGCTGGTCGTGGTCACCATGGTGGCTGCACAACTCTTCTCTGCGTATATAGTGCATGATTTGTTCTATTGATCAAGCCTAGAGTGGAAGCTACG
Source organism: Rubia tinctorum (assembly GCA_032355605.1). Classification (NCBI taxonomy): domain Eukaryota; kingdom Viridiplantae; phylum Streptophyta; class Magnoliopsida; order Gentianales; family Rubiaceae; genus Rubia; species Rubia tinctorum. The sequence continues at coordinate 10,830 of JAULKM010022598.1, forward strand.
TGTGTGGTCTTTGTTGTAGTGGCCGATTAATTCTCTAGCTAAGTAGCGTTAACTACATGGTGGAACCTTTTCACCACATCTTGGCTATTTGTAGGGTGAACACTTCTCCAGCTTCACTAAGCTAGCTTCTGTGTAGATTGGGCCTGATATTTGGGATATATATATATATACCAGCCAAGTAAATTGGTACTGACACCCAAGAATGTTAGACCTCCCATTCTAAGAGCACAAGTCGTAAATGGTGTTATATTATCGCCTTTTGTACGGGTGTTATATGATTGGATTGTTGGACACCAAAATCACTCAACATGTTTGTATTTTTTGGAAATGAGTGTGTTTTTGGTCAAAACTGGGAAATCACTGTGTTGGGGAGTGACTTTGAAAACTTATGAAGGTGTGAGCAAGTTAATTAAACGCCAATGTCTCTCTATCTATTGTGAGTACATCATGCCTTCATATTTACAACGTTTTACCGCAAATCATAACTTTAAGTTTATTGTTAAACATATTTAAAACTAATGTTCACAATCTCATTTGTAAGGTACTTGTATTACTTTGCAAATTTAAAGGACAAGGGCTGGATATGGTATTTGTGCCCAGCGATGACTCAAGAAATTGGTTGTACAAAGTAAGACATGATTGATTATGTACACAAAATCATAGGGCAAAGGGATAAAAAAATATATTTATTCTGTCCTATATTGAGAGGTGATGGTTATGTTTTACAACATTTTATACATAGTCCTATTTCTTTAATTTGATTATAAATTTTTAGGTTTATTTGTAAGTAAATCTTCTTTACCGTGGATGGATAATTTGGGATTAATTTTTTGGATGGATTCATTGCTCTTCCAACCGTCCATATTGTTTGTAATTTTTTTGGCAAGTGCAGTCAATGACCCTAATGATACAAATGCTAATGGTTTAGACGTAGTCAAAATCAAGGTGTGAATTTCTAGAAATCTTATACTATAAATTTCAATGTGTTTATCAGGATTTTCACAATTTATTTTTTTATATATAAGTACAAGAAACATACAAAAACATGTGAGTATGGCTATTCCATAATTTTATACTCCCTCTGTCCTTGCAGTAATGACATATTTGTTTTTTCACGGTCTTTAATGATCATATTTGACCATCAATGTCTAGCTACATATACCAATTTCGCATAAAAAATTGATATTTAGAAAATACACGTTAAGATGAATTCAACAATATCTCACATGATATACTTATTATATATATAATTATTTATATTTATGGTCAAAGTTTACCAAATTTGATTTTGAAAATGTAAATATGCCATTGCTGGTGGGACGGAGGGAGTATGCAGCAGAGTGCGTTAAGGATGTACTGTTGATTACTTGAAAATTGAGGAAGTAGGTATTAAGTTGATTTTTTCTGTCAATTTTTCTTCCTGAATTTGTTGCGCGGTTACTCACAAAAATTTATTGTTATTTTATTGTCTATATATTTTTTTTCCCAAAAGAACACAAGCCGTATTTACAAGATGATATTAACACGACAAGAAATCCCTTGGCTTGGCATCTAGTACACGTTCACTCCGTGGCTCTTGGAAATCCTAACGCGGTGGTATAACACACATCGCCATATTCATAAAATGTATTGTGAGGAATATAATTTGTGTGGTTTATTCCTATCTATAGAAATTTGCTTCTTTAGTTTTGTCTGTATATTTTTGTTAGCTCATACAATCATGTCATGTAATTTGTTAGAAACTGGATATGTGATTCAAGGATATTTTTAGCCGAACTTTTTGAAATAGTCCTTTTACCATTATCTCCGAAAATGGTTCCAAATTCAGAACCCTATCCCAAGTTCAGTTGTTAAACAAACCTAGAGGCCCGAAATAAATTTTCGATATCAAAACTTATTGCCCAAATGAATTTCCAAATCCACAAGCTTGATTTCATAAAAAAAGTGATTTTCCCCTTCAATTAACAGAATCAGCACTGAAATAACCCCCGATTATGGAACCTAAACCTCCTTTAGAACACATTTCCCGGTGCCAGAATTTAACTCAATTTCTTGCATCAGAGTTTCCTACAAGAGCCGAGCCGAGAGACTTAGTTTTGAACTCGAAACCTATGAAAGGCAATTTTAGCACGTTGATTGAAGTCGGTAAATAACCGACTTTAATGGTTGTCATTAATGGTGGTTTCAAAAACCACCTTTATTCACATAGGATCAAGGGCCAGATTATAGAAATCACCTACAAAGTGACTTTTCTTGTATGGTAGAAATGCCTTTAATCCTCCCATCCCAGAGTCGTAACCGCTTCCTATTTGGCGTAATCACGCTATAAGAAAATAATGCAAGAACATTCAATGAAAGGCGCAAAAACATGTATTATTTTATAACATCAATGTTTCCAAGAACATCAATGTTGGGAAGAACGATGCAATTAAGAACATCCAATTTAGTGAGTAGGAGATTATTTCATACAATCCTCAAATACTCTATTTGTGATCAACATAAAATATGCTTATTACTATCAATTTAATGAAAGGACTCTATAAGTTATAGGTAAAAACCCTCCTCCCACTTCACTCTCCTTGCAAACCCTCAAACAGTAAGTCTTCTACTATGAAATTAGTGGCGGTGTCAAATCTAATTGGATTCTTCATATTATATGAAGCAGTTTGATCTGAGATGATACCAACATACCAAAGAAGAGGTCACTGGTGGCGGTGATATCTACATGTGAGGATTTTTTCAGTTAAAAATGACCGAGATCCTGCACGGCTTTCAGCAAGTTTGTAAGGAAAAAAGTCATATATGTTATTGGCGTTGGGAGGGAAACCGTAGTAGGAGCACTGGAAGAAGAAGATATAGTTAACCTGTCTACTATCATTATGACGGGCAAGGGTTTGGAGACAAACCATACAGTAAGGGTGATAGCATTGGTAGAATGTTGGTCTACTGCTGGTTTTCATTCCGAAGCAGGATTTTCAAATCGGTTAAGGAAATAGAGGCATCATGGATTCTTAACTTGAGTGGTGTAGTTCTTGTGGTAGAGTAGGGATTAGGGATGGGAGGTGGTGGGCGTCGTTTTACTCGCCAAATACCTGCAAACTCAGGAAATACTAATAGTATAACGATAAGCAGGGTCGATCCCACGAGAAACGAAGCAATAACTATAATTAAAATAGAACACTTTTGGTGATGCCACCACGCCTTAATGCAAGATTTTTCTAACAACTAATGATGAAAACTAACAAATATCAAATATGAATAAAATTGCAAACTAACAAATATTAAATGAAT
>JAULKM010022618.1:0-14119 GCA_032355605.1 Rubia tinctorum
TAATCAATTCTCAACAGTGGTATCAAAGCCTCTTGATTGTTTTAGTTTGATCTCTATTATATGTGAATGGGGGGGGGGGGGCTGATGCCTTCTGAATTGTAGAAGGGATGGTTAAGGTGCATTAGGGTTTTTTATTTGGCTGGGCCAAATTGCTCTTGTTGAGGCCTAACATTTAGCCCAATTAGGTTTTAAGAAATAATGAGGCTGGTTCACTTAAAGGTTAAAGCCCAGGTGCTGGACTCTAGTTTTTTTTGACTTGTAAGACCAGGTATGGTCTGGTCTAACCAGACCGGTTTGTTTCGATTGGACTAGATTGGACCAGTCTGATATTAAAAAAAATTAATTTAAAAAAAGTTCACTGGGTTGGGTTAAGTGAGCCAATTTCTTATAATGTATTTTTTCTGAAATGGGTTATGATCAGTGGGCCAATTTTGAGTGGGAGTAATTATAATTTAAAAAATTAAAATTAAATATGATTTTTTAAATAAATAAAGATATCGGATATGTTTGATTATTAAATTATTATTGGTATATGGACTGCCTAATACATTAAGTTCTTTAATAATTTAGAATTATTAAATATGGCAAAGGACAATAATTATGGTTAAATTTTTTTGAAATTAGTTAATTTTTAGTACATGGATTGCCTTATATATCTAGTTTGTTTAATAATTTAATATTATTAAATTTGGCAAAGAATAATGATTAATGTTAATAATTTCAGAATTAGTTACTCAATTATTATTGGTATATGGAGTGTCTAATATATTAAGTTCTTTAATAATTTAGAATTATTAAATATGGTAAATGAAAATAATTAAGGTTGATAATTTCATAAAGAGTTCGTCTCTTGAAAGACGGTATTTCCATAAGTCATGGAAAGACCAAAGATTAAAGTGTAAATTAGAAGAAATTAAGATAAAATTTTTGGGTTGTATGAACATGGTTATAAAATTTATAACTACTACACGTTGCATAATAAAACTTTAATATTGCAAGAAAGACCTTAAACTCCGTCTTTCCATAAGGTTATGGAAAGACCGTATTTCCCAAGACTTTGCCGGTCAAAACTTCATGTCTTATGAGGTATTTTTTAATATTATTTTTAAATTTATGACTTTTTAGTTGTTTAAATAGAAGTTTTTATTTTATTTCATCATTAATAGATGTGATATTTTATTAAAATTTAAAATGTAGTTATATATCATTTCATTGTGTATGCGGTGCTCCATATGTTGATTTTAGTATTGTTCAAGACTTCATCATTAAGAGTTGATAGTATGGTAATTTCATGTAAATTAAAAAAAATCAATCTTACCTTAAATTAGTATTATATAAAAAGAGGTCATAAAATGTCTAGTCGATTCCTGTGATTTTTAAGAAACACCTACACATTAATTAATTTGGTAGCACATTAATAAGGGATTGGTGTGATGGTCATAGTGTAAACGTAGAGGTTATTTCGTTTGAAAATTGAGATTGAAAAGAGTTATGTTGAATTTAATTTTGTTCTAGATTTAATCATTAAGAGTTGATAATATGTTAATTTAATGTAATATGATAAAAAAGGTATTCTTAACTAAATTAGTATTATATAAAAAGAGATCATAAAACGTGTAGGTGTCACTTGTCATTTTTAAGAAACACATGCACATGAATTAATTCGGTAGCATGTTAATAAGGCTTCGGTGTGATAGTCATGGTGTAGTTTTAGACGTTATTTCATTTTAAAATTGAGTTTGAAAAGAATTATAAGGAAAACAAATTTGGTGCGAAACTTAGGAGAAGATGAGAAACTTGAATAAGTTAAATTGTTTTTGTATGATTTGGTCTGTAGTATGAAATGAAACAAAATTTTTGTATATACGGAATTTTGGGTAAAAACAAAATTTTGGTACATAATTTAGTATATACGAAATATTTGCGCACTTGTTGGTATGCTAATCTAACATATAACATATGATTCGACTAATGATGATATAACCAAATTTAGTGTGGTTATACTAATTGTCATGAAACGTTGGTACAAATAATATTTGTTTATGTAAGTCATAAAAATGTGTAGGTGTTTGTTAGTATTTATTAGAATGATGCATAGACCATCGGTTATAAATGTGGTTGTAGAATGATGTGGTTCTAGATTTCATTACTAGTAGTTTGAATGATGTTAATTTAATTACGTGGAGGTGGATGTCATGCAATTTCTAAAGAAAGTAGGGGGTTTGTCATTTTTTTAGCTCTCATAAGAATAGTTATTTGCTCTAAACTGTTATTTAAGGATGACGATGACTCAAATGGAGCGGTTTCAGGTGAGAATGGTTACTTAGAATCCGCAACAACAAATGTGTTTCCGAGTCACATTGAAGTTTATTCGTACTTGCAACAGACAACCATTCGTGTTGGATTTCAACTTGTCATGACTTCGTACAAGAAAACCAGTAATGGTCCCCTAAGGATTTATTGTATTTGCAATCGGGGTCAGAATGATAAGGCCGTCAATATGAGCGATTCACATGTCGTCCGAAGAAGTAACACGTCGACTAGAATATGTTTTTGCCCTTTCATGATTGTCATGAGAGAGAGAGTAAAAAAGGGAGGGTTGGAACATTCAACCATGCAAGGATCCTCGGTGAGGGACACACAACCACCAGTTTTCAGTGTACTTTGAGGGGAATAGATAGAGTAGCAGGCTCCATGCTGAAGCAAAAGAAATGATAAGAGAATTGACGGATTCCGAGACAGCTCATAGACATATAAATGTGAGTCTTAGTCGTGCATTTCTCAGAATGAATCAAACCATTAGGTAAATATATAAAGAGGGATCGGCCTATGGGAGAGAAAGACGAGACGGGCGCAACACAAATAAGAATTCTTTGCACCTGACCACCTCCAATGGATACGTAACTAGCCACCATGCAACTACTGACGGTACTCTGAACCATTTATACTTTGCTCTTCCTGAATTCGTTGTGGCATTCCAGACTTATCCATAGATCGTAGCCATCAATTAAACGTACAAGACGAGTCGATACGACATGCCCTTGATTGAGATGGTTTGCATGTCTCTATGTAACCTGAATTTCCTGATCGCCTTTGCCATTGTCATCGAAGAAATGACAAATACTTATGAGTGGATTCTTTGTGAACTGAGAAGATTGCTTGCTGATGGACTGGTCCCTGAGGTTGTAATAAAAGACTCGAAGGATTTACTTTGTACTTGGCATATTAGCAAGGATGTGGAGGTACGTGTTCTTGTGTTAACCGGGAGTAAGAGGAACATTGCATCGTACAAGGGTTATGGCATTAAACATAATAAAAGAGTCTGTGGCGTCTACGGTACTCCTAACGACGATGGATCCAGGTAGTCAGCAGCTCCTGCATACGTAAATTGGATATTTCGCGAATGTTTATAGAGTCAAACAAATCCAATTCACTCATCATATCAATCAACAATTGAAATATAACACATATAGGGAATAAAATGTTAACTAATCTGAAAATAATTATACATAAATTTCAAACTACTTATTTACAAAATAAGTAGAGAGAATTATTTATTTTTATGATTTACAAAATAAATAATAATTAAATGGGACTATCATCAAAAGTTTACTATATGTGGCATTCCGGACTAATCCATGGATCGTGGCCATCGATTCAACGTACAAGACGAGTCAATACAACATGCCCTTGATTGAGATGGTTGGCATGTCTCTATGTAACCTGAATTTCCTGATCGCCTTTGCCATTGTCATCGAAGAAATGACAGATACTTATGAGGGGATTCTTCGCGAACTGAGAAGATTGCTTGTTGATGGACCGGTCCCTGAGGTTGTAGTCACAAATCATGATCTCGGATTGATTAGGCCGATTCAGGGGGTGTTTCCAGACTCGAAGGATTTACATTGTACTTGACATATTAACAAGGATGTGGAGGTACGTGTTATTTTGTTAACCGGGAGCAAGAGGAACATTGCATCACACATGAGTTATGGCATTAAACATAATAAAAGGTTTGTGGCATCTACGGTACTCCTCACGACGATGGATCCAGGTAGTCAGCAGCTCCTGCATACGCGAATCAGATATTTCGCGAATGTTTGTAGAGTCAAACGGATCCAATTCGCTCATCATATCAATCAACAACTGAAATATAACACATATCGGAAATAAAATGATAACTAATCTGAAAATAATTATACATAATTTCAAACTACTTATTTACAAAATAAGTAGAGAGAATTATTTATTTTTATGATTTACAAAATGAATAATAATTAAATGGGACTATCATCAAAATTTACTTCAAAATTATTTATATTTATTTTATTTAATGTTATTTTTAAAGTATTATTTTTAATTTATTTTTTAATATATACTGAAGTATAAATTAAATTTTAATATTATTTTTATTTTTGAATTTAATCCAAAAAATAGTATCAAATTATTCTATTTAATTTCAATTTTATTTGCAGATTTTAATACTTAATTTTAAAATAATTTTTGGAATAAAATTAAATTTAATAATTTTTTTACCCCTAGCTACCCTATGCTTCTCCAACCTCTGAAAAATTAAAATTTTAATTAAAAATTGAAAATCCTAACTACCCTATTCTTTCCCCCCCAAACCCGCCTTCTGCCACAATTTACCCCCACCAGTCGCGATCCTTCTCTTCCCCCACCCGCCCACCATAATTGTCTCCGCCCACCGTCCTTCCCTTTGCGACACCTCTACCATTGTATTCCTAATCTCTCTCCCATTTCAGCCCAACCCTGGTCATCCCTCTTCCTCCTCTCCCTAATGCCGGTGACGCATCTCCCTCTTCTCCCGATTGAATCACTAGAAAACCAAACGCTAACAACATTTCCGGCCAGATTCATAGAACAACGACACAAAGGTCGCCAAAAAATCGATTCTTAAAACAACCCAAACAATCGAGATTCAAACAGACAATTCCAGCCAAATAATAGAGATTGAGATGACATTAGCGACAAAATCAAATTTCATTTCTAAAAAAGAAAAGTAACTCTTCCAGCGAGATTCAGGCGGCGGGCGGTGGTCGGCGGCAGCGGGCGGTGGTCGGGTTTAGGTTTTAGGTGAAAAGGAGGAAGGGAGATTACCTAAACACTAATGCATGGCCTAAATAGTACCCAAACAATAATTCCTAAACATAAATTCTCAATCAAATAAAGATAAAAACAATAATACATGTATGTGTACGTAGTAGGGCGGAATCTAGTAAAATACAAGGTGTGATACAGTAACACCCTTTATAATTGAAGGAATGTAGCTATTCTTAGTGATCATAGGTTACGACATTGTTCTTTCTATTTTTTTGTTGTCTTTCCATTTTTTAAGAAAATGCCAGGTGTTATCTTTCTATTGGAAGTGTCAATTCTCATTAGCTGTATATATTTGTGTGCCCAGAACATTCCTCTGTAACTTTACCAAAATATTTTGTTGCTAAAAAATCAATCCCTCTTCTCCTCTCTAATCTGCTACATATTTCTTGACTCTAAATGATTTTTGGTTGCTGATTTTTTTAAAAAAATTCGTGGTATCATAGCAGTTGTTCTGATCCTTGGCAATTTTTCATTTCTATAATCCGATTTGAGGATGAATTCATCAAGTGCCAATGAAGCGAGCTCGATTTAGCAAGATCCTAGATTCCTAGGAGAAAGTCAGACCTCTGAGGACCACGATCGATATGAAACGAATGATCCTTTGATACTTCACCATTCAGATCACTTGGAATTGATCACTACAAGAGACAGCACCTATTACCACGGTTCTATAGAGGTTTTTACCTCGGTTCATAGCCGATTTTTTCTTTTACCTTGGTTTTTTTACCAACGTCGGGAGGAAATAAGTGCGACGTCGAACATTGCATTTAGCCTGACGTTAGGTTAACAATGCAGCGATATCGCTTAACACGACATCGTCCTGTTATAGGAACGACATCGGCCATACAAACAAGAGGAATATCATGTGACGTCGTTCAAATCGATGTCGCTGTAAAGATCAGTGGTATCGCGCTCTGCGAAGCACCTATGCTATGTGAATGCTGGCGTGGAAATGTGAGTGATACGACGTCATTTTGACCAGTCGATGTCGCAAAAAAATTACACGCCGGCTCCACATGCGACGACGTTTATGCATTAGACGATCAAAGGTTTCTGCGATGTCGCGGAAAAATCATGGAGAGAACATTTTTGGTACAATATCATAAGAATAAATATTTGGTGAAACAAACAATCCTTCATCGATGTCCATACATGTTATTTAGCATTGGATTACTCTAGAAATGGATAAACATCATACAACATTCAACTATTATTCAATGCATGTGGAAAAATTAACAATGACATGTTAAATTCCACATAACTATAACATATATTATAAATACTTGTTACAATATATAATAAATATAGAAGGTTTCTATTAAATTTAAACATTAACTGTATTGAACTTCCATATTGTCCGCGTTGTAAGGCATTGACTGTCAGGGCGGCTATTGAAATGACAAGTCATACATCTACAGTCCATCAATAATTGCGTTGTCCTGTTACACCCAATTAACACGAGAGAAAATTTATGTTAGAATTGGACAACTTATAAATGAAAAACACATAATATAGTCATACTTAGACAACGTGAATGTCAACTTGGAAAAAGTGGATATTGGTAAAAGCGACGTCGCAAACGATAGTGATTGATGTCGCCAAGGTCAACCTACGTGCGACGTCAGTCATTCAATATATTTCGTGCTTTTCATTGACATGTACAACGTTAGTCTTAATTCGGTTGTTTATCGCAAAGGATGACTATAATAGATCGACGTTGAACATTCATATTGTGTTCATACGAATAAGTCATTAGTGTACACATTCATCCCTAATCTAAGCATTTTTTTCTCATTCCTTACAAACATGGAATCATCTTGGAAACAAATATAATTTACACTACATAACATGAAATACAATCATCATACATCATGAAACTGTACAAGTTTTGATCAATGACAAAAATAACATATAGAAGGTATGGTAATTAAATTTCTAACTTAACATTGAATGTATGGAAAACTACCTAAATTAATTTGAACCTGGAGATACTCCATCATTGGATACTTGTTGATGTATGAGAAAAACAAATTGATTGAGCTCTTGAATTGTTGTAATGGTGTGAATGGAGCGGATGGTGTGAAGTAGGGTTTGGAGAAAGTGTGTTAAAGATGAGAAATAGGTGATGCTGCTGATATTAATTACTTGAATTTTTGTGTTGGGGGGGAGATTTTGGTGAAACATTTCAGCTCAAATTTTCATTTTCCACTGAAAATTTCAGTACGACCGACGTCAGATTTGGTTCAACCGTATATTCTCTTAAGGCGACAAACATGCGACGTCGCACATGAGGGCCAAAGGATAATTTTGTGAAATGTGTCGTAAAATACTCCATGTCAACATTGGAGCCCCATCTATTAACCTTTTTAATCCGAGATCGGAATGACATTTCTGGGAAAATATGAATAAAAAAATGTTATCTATAAATATTCAGTTAGACTTCTACTACTTTCTTGGAGGGACTTAAGTGTAAATATTAAAAAGTTCACCGGTGGTCCAAAACACGATACCAATCGTCCAAAAAAAACGCTACCATCTCTAGTTGAACTTATAATAACTGAGAGTAACCAACAAACTCCTCTTAGGTTGGCTCAGTGTCATCCACAAGTTCTTCCAACTAACCCCTTATATTCTAAAATAAGTAATCATCTACAATTCACTCTATACCACGTACTAGCACATTCTAAAATATGATGGACGGAATTTTATTATATTATTTTCCATAAGAAAACCAAGAATAAGACATTTCATGTGGTGGAAATTATCGCCCCCATAACGTTTATCTAGGTATTGATGGAAATACTAATACAAATGATGGACGATTACCTTGGCTTGCATCCCTCTAAGATAGTACGCATAATGTCCATATCAAACATTTGACCTTACGATCGGATGCAGAGTTATGATGCATTGAACATGCAAGAAAGTTTGGGCCAAAGTGTAATTTTTGGAAAGTTTCTTCATATATTGCCTATGAATAATTTGGGCCCGTTCCATTGACCCGTTCGTGCCTAAATCAAAACATCTTAGATCTGACAATGTGAATTAGATTAGGGTATCGTTAAATTTGCATTTCCACTACTCCCTCATTCGTGAAGGGAACTAAGTGCAAAGGTTAAGAAGTTGATCTCTAGTACCAACAAAGATTCCAAACCTTTGCCATACTCAGTCAAAGTTATAATCCTAGAAAATGATAAATAAACAGGCATGATCCCTTCCGAGCCAAGATCGATCTAATTATAATATAAATACGGGATGAATACCCCGGGTCTTTGATGCCCTGAATTCGAAAATTACAATGTACCGTTTTGTATTTTTCCCTCTCCCACACTCTTAGAGGGACCAATGTGTAAAAACCAAGAAATTTACCATTTGTCATAAAATCGATTATGATCGAACTGAAAATTAATAAAGTTCATTGACAATTTTAAAATTCAATAAGTTTTTGTAATATGTTATAAAGCATTTTTAAGGTCAATTATATTTATTTTGTTCAAAAGAGGGCCCATTTGCTAAGTTAGTGGGTTGAAATGGTGAGTCCCAAAATCAGATATACCGACGTTGGTCATATGCCGGCTCTTATGTCGGTGAGATCGATTAATATGCGATGTCGTACTAGCCGAGTGGATTTCTCAAGGATTTTTTTAAAACTTGTAAAGGACGTTACATTTCTTTCGATTTAGTTTTTTCATAGACGTTGTTATGCATAGGTGTTGAGTTTTCTCCCTAATTATAGAAATCTTCATTGATGGAAGATGGGGATGTTTCTAGGTTGATGGGGGGATGAATCTAGACTACCTTCTAGAAGGCTCCTAGCATTTACTATGGTTGTTTGGGAGATGGAAGAGAATTCTTGAGCGTGGTTGGTTCACCTATAAATAGAGGCGTTGGAGAAAAGTTCATCATTCAATGTCATCCACTTCAATCCATAACCACTTCATTCCTGTTGGTGTTACACTTTTATTCATTTTTTATTTTTCTTTCCATATGGTGTGTGTCTTATGTGTTCTATGTTGTTTATTTGGAATTTTTCCTATGAATTTGGGTTCCAAAATTTACATGATTCATTTCACCCCCTTGTTTTATACGTCGTCGCTTGGCAGCCAGTCACTCTCCGACCTTTGCGACGAATCTGCGATGTCACAAATTCATATTTTCCTCCTCATTTACGAATACGATGTCGTAGTTATGTTATTAACCGATCAGTTGAACCGGCATATCCATGACGTTGCATGTTCATACCGACTAAAATGATAAATTGAACCGATTTCAATCGGACCAATTTCTATCTATCATTCTAGATTTCATCCGTGGCAATATGATTTCTAGGAATCATGAGCACCAAGTAAACATGGTGTGTTTAAAATGTGGAAATTTTACAGTATATGAACACCAAGTAAACATGGTGTGTTTAACATTAAAATATAGTTAATGTTAAATACATAGTTATACACACCTTGTTTTCTTGGTGTTTAAACACTACATAATTTTGATATTTTAAATAGTTTCCTTCGACAAATCGTACTGTGCACAAACTTAATGTGCCATATTTTGTTCAGGAAAGTCGTGCACCAATTGAGGTGAGAAATATTTTGTTTAGAATGTAAATTCTTTTATATTCAAATTTAATTATTACCAACATCATAGACCAAATTCAAATCAGTAGCGATTCACATCAGTATGGTGTGTGACTTCATTAGCCTATATCATACCGCATTTCGTACGTACGTTAACCTAGAATAAGTTTCCATTTAGCGAGTTTCTTCATTGAGAGGACCTGAACGTTGGGGACACACTCGATATATACAAACTTGTGTGTAATGATAAAACTATAATAGACTTGGTTTAGAGTGAAAATTGGAAGAAATGAAGATTAAATTTTTCAGGTTGCATGAATCAGGTTATAAACTTTATATAAAACTACTACACGAAGCATGATAAATTTTTAATATTATAACTAAAATCTTTTACCTTTAATTATTCTAATTAAACTCCATCTTTCCATACGTTTATGGAAAGACGGTCTTTCCCAAGATTTTACCTTCTTAAAATAGCAAATATTTGTGTTCAACAATCATTTTTTATTATATTGTAATTGTTCGCCGACTATGTCCTTAGGAGGTAGACTACAATGGTTCACACAACTGTCGACTGTCATGCGATGTGGCTAAACATGTCGATCAACTGTCGACTGATGAGAACTACATGTGACATTGCACAAACCGAGGCGAACAATACAAGGTCCCAAAATGACGTCATTTCAAAAAGACTATAAATAAAGGGGGGGGGGCCGAATCGGTTTAAGCTTCTCAAGTTTCCCGTAAATACCAAGAGTCTCTCCACCCCTTTCCTCTTCTCCTCTAAGAAAGGTATGGAATTTTACTATTCTAGTGCCTAAATTATTGTAACAGTTATTTCACCTTGTTTAATCTATGCTATTTTAATGGGTTGTCCTTTTCATTTTCAGGTTCTTACCCATATTTGTTGGGGTGTTAATTTTTCTTACATGTAATGCAAAGTTTTCTTACAGTGTAATTTTTGCTTCGTACCGTGTCACTCTTCCCGGGATTAAGTGTTTTTTCCCATTGCTGTCTCCGATGCATGCAAAATCGATCATCAGGAACATGCCATTTGGTTGATGCGAATGGTGTGTAGCGTTGTATATTCTTAATTCATGTTATGAATGAGACATTTCTAGCCTCTCGATTTATTCATCGGTATTACCGATGTGCTAACAAATTCGCATTTAGGCATTTTAGTTTACATTACATTTATTTATGCGACCTCACATCTGCATCGGTCTTTATTTCGGTCAAGACAACTAACGTGCGACGTCGCTGATACATGTCGACTTAACCACTGGTTCATACTGACATGTTCATACGACACAAGACCGACGTTGAACATTGTTTTCATGAGGCTACTTTGCACCAAAAATTTCCAATTTATATGCAGTAATAATGGCTGGTGAAGGATCCTCTAATCGCCCCTTCTTCCAGGTATTTTACCATTTAACATATATACTTACCAATACATACATACACTTTATCAAAAATATTTTTTTATTCTAATACAATTCTCCGCACAACGGAGGAACCCCAAACCTGCGGTGTTCCAGCATGAACACCATAAAATGGTAGCGCATAGCCCACATTTCCATTGTACTTTGAAGCAGCACAACTTTGGGAAAACCCCAACTTTTGTAAGGATTAAAACAAGACAATGAATAAAAGAATAAAATTATTTGATTTTCAATATTTTTTTAATTTCACACACATATATATGTATATACATATATATAATTTCATTATTCTTTTTTTTATCCTGAATTAGAACATCCCGAGGGAAATTGTACCACTTCTCCTCAATGAGAAGACCCCCGTTGTGTTCAGGTGCTACGTGAGAGAGTGACACATGAACTACTTGGGCCAAGGGAAGATCAAAGCCTTATCCCAGAAGGGTTTTGTCGAGTTCCTTTCCGGAACCAACCTGAAGATTGGGGACACCTTGTTCTTCAAGGTGATAGAAGTTAGGGGCTGATTGTCTTCAAGTTTATCATCATTCAATGAATTTATTGTGATTTCTACTATGATATTGGAATTTAGAAAATTATTGTTAATATTCAAAGTTTTAATGTAATAATTTGTAAGGAATTTTAAGATTTTTAAGGATACCTTAATCATTAATATTTTTCTAATAATTTTACAACCTAATTTGAACAATATGTAATTGATTATATGTGGGATTCGATATGTGCGTGATTTTTAAAACCATTTCCAACCGTACCCATTCAACACCATTAATTTCCTGATTTAGTTTAAAAACATTCAACTAATACTTTTTTAGATCGAAATCAATCAATTTCATAAAACAAAATAATTGTCCTTTTTACATTTCGGAAAAAATTAAACTGATCATGGGACGTTGAGGGGAGAGAGAAATGTCAGATCGGAGACAAGCGTACCACCCCGACTTTCTTTTTTACTTTCCTTTGTTTCCGGACCTTGAAAATCTTTACTTTTTGGTCGTGGTTTTCCCAATTATTCCACCATTTTAATCGCACCATAGTAATACTTATCTTATTGAAATTTAAAATAATACTTCTTCATTTTTCGAAGTCAATCCTTCTCAAAAATTTCATCTTAATGTTCTATCTTTGCTTATTTACAACGTTGGTGGTCCATCACACGCTATGTCATTAAAAATGAGATATTGCGTGACTTCGGAGACCATTGTAATACATTTCATGCAACGTCGCAGGCCATTCGTTAGCATTATTTATTTCGTTTCTTGCCCCTTTTACTTTGGTTAATATAATAATTGGGGTAAAAATCTATTATTTACCTTGGTATTTTACCGAGGTAACAAATATTATTTACTTTAAAAAAATCTAACCAAGGTAAAAGAAATTTTTACGCCGGTTATTTGACCTAATTAAGCCAAAAAACTGAGTAAAAGTGCTGAATTAATAGGCTCATTTTCTTCTAGTGGATCCTGGTATCAGAATTGCTTGACGAGACCAACTATATTACCAGGAGCTGCTCAGTGATGATTGCTCTAGGGACACGTGAGCTAGGATTTCTGATCAGAGATGTTCAAATACCACCGATGGGAACATCTGCACACACATAATGGAATGAGGTGAATTCCACGCTATTATTCCGGATCTTGAATTCTCTGTCTAAGAAAATTGATAGAAGCTGTATGTTTTCTAAGAATGCTCGTAGCTTATGCACTGAGATAGGAGAAATTTCAGGTGAGAATAATGGTTCCATTTTGAACTGAAAGATGAAGAGAGATTTAACTAGTATCAAACAAGGAAGCAATGCTGTGGCTGCTTACTATTTTGAACTGAAAGGATTGTGGGATGAATTTTCTTGTATCCGTCCTAAGGTGTTTATGATGATTACTAGGATGTGCAAAGAAACTCTGTTACGACACTCAAAACCTTCAGGAATGTGATCAATTTATATCCCATTTTGAAAACATTCAAAATCTAATTTTGTAATAGATTAGGGATTTAATTGAAAAGAAAATAACATTTTATCAATTAAGAGGTTATGATGAATTCATATGTTTCATATCCTAATTCTTTATTTATGAAGTGTTTTAGATCTTGTTAAAATGATCTGATTTGGAAGAGTTCAAGTGTTGAAGAAAAAATGAAGTAATTAGAAGATTCAGAGAAGAAGGCCAATTGTTTGGTAGAAGCAGCAGAAATCAAGCAAATCCATTGAGGGCCGCATCATATTCTGTGGCTCGTAGCCAAGTCAATGAAGCTGTAGTTTGGGTCAACAAATAGATTACGGGCCACATCATATGTAGTGGCCCGCAACGTCAGACATGGGCTGCATTATTTTTCTTACTTTTTAGTCTCTCTCTTCTTAACTCACTTGAAAACTCTCCTCAAAAACCCTAGATTTGCATTTACTTTTCAACATTTACTCTATGTTTACCATAGATTCTTGCTATTTTGTTATGGATTTTCATAATCTAGACTAAATATCCTCTTGAGAGCAATGTGTAAGCATTTCTAGTATGAATTTGTGAGATTTGATTTATCCTATTTTTTCTTTGATTATCAAGTATGTTTTGTGTTTTCTTGTGTGATAATTGCATGATTTAGACTAGGATGATCAACCAGTTGATGATTGTGGGTTAATTGTTTGTTTGGTTTTTGGTCAAACCCGAAAGACTTTGAATTTTTGTTGATGTGATTATTGTTGGTCAATGCTAGGTTATAATTAGGAGTGACAACTAATTATGATTATTGATTAATGCAATATCTTAGATTTATGATGAATTTGAATGGGTTTGACTAATTGGGAGGTCGTCGCCGTACCTCTCAAATATACAATTTATAAGCCCAATATGCTTACTAAATACAATTAAGTAGATAGTTTGGCAAGTCGGGGTCATCCACAGAGAAGAGGGATATTTCTAAGCACTTAAGCATGCAATGGCGAATATAAGCCTAGATATATATATACATAGA
>JAULKM010022629.1:0-14118 GCA_032355605.1 Rubia tinctorum
GGCAGTCGATTCGGGTAAATATTCCAACACTAATTCTGTTTTAACCGTGGAATGTTAATTTTGACCTCCTGGAAAACCCTGAAAATGCAACTAATGAGTGTACCTTATTGTGTTCCATGCGGGCTTTAATAAAATACAAGGTTGTATATGAAAGAATGGTTAATTACATGGATCTTAATACATACGGAGTTTCTAGAGAAACGCAATTGCGAACTTTATAGCTTCTAAACGTGGTGATGGAAGAAAATGCAAGAAACCTGTTTGATTTTGGATACGATTCAATGAGGTCTAGATGGGGAAAGCTAAGCAAGATTTTTTCAGGGTCCAAGAGATTCTGCACCCCTACTCCGGTAATTTTATAATCTTCAAACATTTAATTTGTTTAGAGAAATCCCTGGTTTTTGTGAGGCCTAACAAGTCAATATTTTACCCTAATGCAGCATTTGCTTGGATCAAGTGTGAGAACCAAGAAGACGTCGACGATCATGCTGTGTTAAGGGAAGCAAAGATCAAAGGCCGAGCGGGGCATGTATTTGGGGCTGAAAGGCGCTATGTTTGTCTCAGCCTAGTGAACAGCCAAGATGAATTTGACGTGTTACAAAGCCGCCTTGAGATGTTAGTTTTGCAGGAAACAATGGTGAATCAAATGGCAAGAATGAATGCTAACAATTTTTCTGCAACATTGAATGGTAGTTCTACACCTGCCATTAATGAAAATTTAAGTCATCATTTTGGTCAAGAATTAGCCCTAGAACGAAGCTAGAGTCCATCGCACTATGCCATTCTGAAGATGCTGGGAGACTTTCTTTCTATAGGTGACAAATACTGCCTTCTCCCACTAGCTAGAAACTGGCATTTAAAAATAAAATAGACTAGATTTCCATGTACACGTGTACGTAGTGACTTTAGAAACATACATTTACTGAATTCATCGTAAAGATTCTGTAAGTGACAAGCATCATTTGATTAAGGAAGAAACAATATATTCTTACACTTCCGTCTTCTTTCTCCACCAGGACCACCACTATACAAATATTTTTTCCAGTGCATATGTACGAACTAATTATGTGGAAAAAACTTACCTAGTAGTTTTATTAATTGTGAAGTCTAAAGGAGGAAAATCTAAACATTGACGCTTATTGCTGACTTTGGGCAAAACGCAGAACAATGTTAATTGTCATCCAATTCAATAATAGATAATCAAGATTGGGGGGTTTTTCAAATTACTCAGAGCTGCATTTCATGGTTATTATACTATACACCCAGACAAAACTTAGTTTGTTTTGGTAACTACCGAAGTCTAGAGGAGCTGGAAAATGTCAACATTGACTCTTATTGCTGATTCAATATTTGTACGGGCTACTTGGTAACTACGGAAATATGGAAACAACGGTTGATGGGGATGACGAGGATGAAGAGAACAGAGAGGTGGGAATTGCGAAACACCTTGTAGAACATTGAAATGGAGAATGGATAGGAATGAGATGACCCCATTGGTTTTCAATGCAATGGGTCATTGTTTGTCGGAAGACCGGGCGAAGTGGTCAAGTTGGGTTGGAAAAGTCGAACGTACTCAGGTGGACTTCAGTTACGATAATTGGCACGATGTGCCGAAGGAACACAAATTAACCATATGGATGGAATCAAGGTACCCAGAACTAGTTGTTTAAATGTTGGTTGTTGGTGGGGAAGCCAGTCATTTTTAACATTTCCTTCTTTACCATAAAAATAGAGACCCTTTGAACTAATGCTATTGATAGCCATGAAGATGTTATCCAAAAGTTGGCGAGAACACAAGTACACGCTTTCTTGAGATTTCATTTTCTCGAATAGAAAAGGTGATTGCCCGTAGCTAACTTACATACATATTCAATTGGAATGTACGAGGAAGAGGTAAGGGAATCAGTTGTTCTGATCGATGTGAATATATTTCAAGGCACGAAAAATAAAAAAAGGGTGAGTTTTACATAGATGAGGACATTGAACTTGCGTAAAAAGTGGTACATGTTTTATTGGCATTGTTAATTTTTGTGCACATTTGGATTATTGGTTGCCCCTCAACATGGGGTAATAATGCTCTTCATCTTGCATTGTGGTAGGCTAAATTAAAACATGATCAAATGGAAGGTCATTTCATTCCCACCAGTAAGCACAAAATCTTGTGCGAGGTAACCAGAAAATCTGATCACCCGAGAAGTGCAAAAAGGGTTGGTGTATTCGTGATGCAAAAAAGATTTCAGAATTGTTTGTTCTTATTAGAGGACTAAGACATCAAGAATCTACATATTGCAAAGGATGCCATTCTCTGGGACAAGCGATTACATCAATTAGAGATTTTGATCTAGAAGTTAGTGAACCACACCGGCCTTGTCTTACCCAAAAATCCTGACGATCTTTATAGCGATTGGGAGCCGCTGTTGAGAGGGTCTCACCACTCTCTGTGCAACATTGAGGGGAACCGCAATGTAGTACTGCCGATGCCTACAATTGTTTCTACTCCCTGCAAGGCTATCGTATCAACTCCACAAAAGGTACGAGCATTTTTCAACAATAAATACTATCTATTTAGGTTACGGGTAACGAAACATTGTTTCGTTGATGTAGTGTTCTCAATTATGAGAGCTTTACGTGGAGGTTAGTGAAAATAGTACACCAACAAATGTGGCCAATGGTATTGTTTATGAATTGATGAGACATTATCACTCCAAGAAAATCGAGGATGGAATCAAAAGGTTATCCAGGGAGAAAGTGTTTGTGCACAATGCAGTGTTACCAATTCTTGACGGAGATTACAAGAGGGTTGGTCCCATCCAAGAAATATTTTCTCTTTGGCCTTGGCATCTTATTTATGTTGATTCGGAGAAAGTCGGTCATTTGAAGGAGAAACACCAAACACTCACAAAAACAATTGTACTGGTGGGGAAAAACACCAAACTTCAAACGAAAAGAGTACAAGTGGTGAGAGGGTCACTGCCTTTTGTCTGGGTATTATCCGATGGGATCTCGGCTTACTAACATAAATCCACATATACTTTTTTTTCCAGAAATGAGTGTAATTTTGGAAGAATTCGAGACATCATTGCGTTAAGGGGTGATTTCGATGATTTATGTAGGTGTGACCAAGTCAGCCAAACAATCATGTCTCTCTTTCTATTATAAATGTGAGTTTCATTTTAATTATTTCTCTTTTGACAAAGCTATATCAATACATATATATATATATATATTTCTATCTAACATTCCAAATTGTATTTTTACGGTACATGTATTACTTTTCTAATCGAAAGGAGAAGGGTTGGATAGTCTATTTGTGTCCATTGATGACTCAAGGGATTGGCTGTTCGAAACAAGAGCAGATAGAACACATACAGAAATGCATAGCCCGGGAGGACAAAAAATTCTTCATTGCACTTTACATTGAGAAGTAATGATTTATATATTCAAACTATTGTACATTAACCATACTTACTTACATATTCATGCATACTTATATAAATCTCCAATGGAGGGATCACTGGAGATTGATTTTCATTGTTCTGGACGACAAGCATGTATATTGGATGGATCCGTTACGCTTTCAACATTCGCAAACATTTATAGATATTTTTGAGAATTCATTCAAGGAGCCTAATGTCCAAAAGGGCATACACATAGTCCAAATGAAGGTTCGAATTACTACGATGATCCCTTACTAAATTAATTCTAGTTATTTTTTATTAACTTATTTCCATTCACATAAATTAGTACAAGAAACAAAAAACATGGGAGCTAGTGTGAGTACTACATAATCTTATATGCAGCTGAGTGTGTATAACATGCCCGATTGGATTACCTAGAGATTGATAAAGTAAGTATCAAGTTCATAAAATTCTATTATTTTTATTTCAATGATATACTACTAACCTCCTCGGATTATTTTATTTTAATATACCGTCCAGAGATTGTTTATTTGAAAGGAAAACAAGCCGTATTCACTGGATTACATCAACGTGGAGAGAAATTTTTTGGCAAGAAGTCCGATCCGCAACTCTTGGAAAACCAAACGTGGTATTATGAAACATATATCAAAATTCATCGCGCGTATTTTGCGGAATAGAATTTGATTGTTTTCTATTTTTATCAATAGATAGTTGCTTGATTAGCATTGTCTATAGATTCTTGTTCAAACTACAATCATGTTGTACAGTGTTAGAAAGTTATAATGTTATGATGTTAAGTGCGGAATAGAATCTACATTATTTTTATTTCTATGTATAGATAATTGCTAATGTAGCAATGTCTATACATTTTTGTAAACTCTACCAATGTATTAGAAATTTTTTATAAACATTATTGATGATTTGAGGCTATTTTAGGCCCGGTTTAGCAAACAAATTAATATATCCATAGGATCCGAAATGCTTTACAATTTTGGAAATCATTTCCCGGCTCCTACAGTCAAAATGATAAAGCTGGGTTTCAATTTTCCGAAATCGGAACCATTAGAGCCTATCACATTTATGATCTCGTTAATGTTAATCAGTAACAGATGAATTAGAGACTAAAAAACTAGGCTTGGGCCAGAAATTAGACCCGAATCAGAATCCATTCCATGGCCACCGACGAACTCGCCTAGGTTCCGAGCTCAGAAACCCAACAGTCGACTACATTTTCATCCCGTAAAGCATATTCAGCATATAAGAAATATTTGACCAAAATCCAGGTTCTGGCTAGAAGTTGGACCCGATTCCGAAAAATTTTTAGTGTCTCCGTTGTTACTTCAGGTACAAGAACTAATGTAGCTTCCGATGCTCGAAATGTTAACCAGGGTTGACTCAATCAACCGGGTTCCAAGTTTGAAAGACTTTTGAAGGTGCATTAGTGGAGAAAGCTTGATTAAAGGCACCGTACAAATTCAGTTCCATAAATATTTTTTAGAAACTGCCTTTCCTAGAGTCTTCCAAACTTGGAAGTGGCCTAGGTCAGGTCCCTATGAGTCTGAAATGTTGTTATGATTAAGAGGAAATTGGTTATTTTAAAACCGCCTTTGAATGGTAATGTACAAAGGCGGTTTTCCACTAACCGCCTCCAATAGAATGGATTAGAAAGTGGTTATGTCGAATCACCTTCTAATGAGATTTTTCCGAGTTTGAAATACTGACTCGATAAAGTTACTGATTCGAAAGCTCATTGCATATCGTTTGTTGAATGACTGAATTGAATTCCACATCCAAAAGAGGAAATCAGATCAATTTCTTGATCCAGATATCGATCAGCTTGGCACGGGTTGGAATATGAACCTGTTCCGAGTTCATAACACAGTTGTGGGTGAACGTATTATATGAGGACTAGGCATTTGGATTTCAGGAACTCATATCATTTGAACCTTAAATTTTCTCTGTGTGCTTCTTCCAAAACTAATTTAGAATACATTTGGGAGGATCAAAGGTATGTAATTCTTCCTCAATTGTGATATGGATAATGCTTTTTTGAGCACGAAGAAGTTACGTGCACTTCTCATCACACCCGGATTTCAAACTAGTTACACTAAATGCTTCAATTTTTTAGTGCAATCCAATGATTCAAAACAACATGTTCAAATTATCCATAGCATCTAAATCCAACAAGTTTTCAAATCCATAACAAGTTCAATTAACATTATCATCCTCCACATCATAGGCTTCTTGCGTACTTGTCTCAGCCACAACATTCTCTTCATGACCAACTTCTCCTCCAGCATTGTCATCAGCATCTTCATTGTCTTTTTTCGTCAGGTTCCTTTTCAAAGAATTCAGGAGCAAAGTTGGGCATTGCCTCTCCATCAAATGACAATTGCAACCCTGCAGCTAAGGAGCTTCGCTTGTTGGACTTCAACTCGGGCCAAATCCTCGTTAACCTTCGTAACATCTCGTCTAATGATGGTAATCTTCCAACCTGCTCTACCATCCGGACAAATTAACGAAAAAATTATACAAATATTAATACAAAGAGAAGTATATAATTATACTATTAATGCAATCATGATTCCGCACACTCACTAGATGAAGCATCATAATACATGTCCAACTCCGAATCCCTTACCATTTTTATTGCTCTAGAGGTTGCACCCGAGATCTCCTTGTGCATCCACTTACCATCTTCTCCCATTTCCAATTGATTTTGTACAAACCAGCTTTCGTCATAAGTTCACTGTAAGGTAGATCCTTCTTCTTTGCTCCGGCTGTTTTCAACATGCAATTCAAGATATATAGTATAACCCAAATTAATGGGCATCCGCTCTATTACATAATAAAAGATCATCAAATTTCCAATCGTTGGATCAAAGGCGTGGCCATCGGATGGTAGGACATTATGGAAAATCCACTCATAAATGAGTCTATGTTCAATTATCAATACACCTATGTGGTAGGTATCTGCCTGACCTACCACACTTCATCACCAACCAAAATACTTCCTAACAATTTCTACGGAGCATAAAGGGGTGCTTTTACTAACGTCGGGGCACTACTGATGATAGTATATCTCTAGGGGATCATTGGGAGTACCTGGCCTCAAACCCGAAGCATTGGTATATCCATTTTCTAATACGGCATCAAAATTATACTTCTTGACCGTCACTTGTTTTCCATTAACTAGGTTCATGTCCTTGTTCATAAAATTCTACCCTAAGGTTCCATAGAATTGCACAACCTCATCAGTGTGAACACTCTCCGAGAAAGTAAGTAACTTTTCCATATCCCGATTCCAAAAGTACCTCAATAAATATCCTACGGACAAATATTGATATCCTCGATACGAACAACCTTTGGTTTGTATATTTTCTAACACCAAGGAACCCTACGTACCTTCTCTCAGCCTTATCATTGAATAATGTGTCTGAAGATCCCACCTTAGCGAAAGGAGCATGGTTCCTCGAGGATGCATTGCCCCTCCTCCTCTTCCTTCCCTCTTTCTCGACATGTTAAAGTTGATTTTAAAAAGGTTGAGTGCAAATGTAAGGGCTAAGGATGTGTTTGGACTTTTGAGACTGAATTCGAATTAGGGTTCTCGAAAATAAATTTGAATTGAGATTTTTTTTATGTACCCCCACAGATTCCGAGTGTGGAAGCTCTTCTCTTCTTTATTTATGAAGACACGAACGGCTTCCGGATTAGTAACATTTTCCGTTCCAACTTGATATGGTCTAAAACATTTCCGAATTCGTAAGTAATTCCGTTCTTCAATGTTTAAGAGTTGAACAACTTACGAATCCATAACACATCCTATCTTATATATCGCTACCATAGGAATGACCATCTAGCATCGTTTTTTTCAAAAGGTTAGCATCGATTTTTTGTGATCTAAAAAATCAGTGCCTAACATGGGGTGAAACGTTTTCACCATTTTAAAAAAACTAGTGCAAAATTTAGAAGCGATTTTTTGGTTAGCACCGATTTTTGGAACCGGTGTTAATTTAGCACCATTATTTTTATTAGCCCTTTATCTGTAAGTAGCCACGCGCAGCTGCATTCCATGGAAGGGAAAAAGACTCAAAATTATTAATTTAGTAGGGCATTAATTTAATAATAATATTAACTTCACAAAATTTGTAATATACAAATAAATCCAAAAGAACGTATGATGCAAAATTAATAATCTATAGGATTTTCTGAGTGTTGGAGTTATAACAAGCACCATTTTGAAGGATTTGGTTACGGTTAGCTCCATTCCCACAAGCATAATATATGGCAATTTGTATAAGTTCAGTAGAACCCCATCTTTGCACAAGTAATAAACAGCATCTGAACAAGAACAAGAAATCTCATCAACATAATCACCTCAAAAGTTTCCAATCCTTGCAACAAAATCTCATCAATTCGAGAAAGTGGTAGCTCAAAACAGAAAGAACCATAAACATAATAAGCTCACGAAGTTGCAATTTTTACAAAAACAATCTTAATAATTCAACAAAAGGGTAGCTAAATCAACCCCTTCCAACACAATCAGCTCAAAAAGCTCAATTCTATAAAATATGCAACAAGTTCAAGAAAGATGGTAGATAAAAAGTGCAGATAATCTTACTTGAATGGCCTTATTTTTAAAAGGTTCTCAAATTCAAACCCTATATATTGCATAACAAGTTTTGGAGGTTTCGCCGTAGGTGATGGCAGAGCTGAACTCACTATGCCAGAGGTGGTGAACGGAGCTTCTTTGCTGGAGTTGTAATTTTCTGGAGAGGCAATAAAATATCAGAGATCTCACAAGTCAACAAGATTCACAAAAGAACAGGTTAACACCTTTCTGCTATCATTGTAACTCATAACCATTTGAATTCTCTAGTTCATACTGGGAGATCAACAACATTTCCTTCAGTAATAATTAAGCATTCATTAAAAGTAAATTTTAAAAGGAACCAAGAAAAACGTTAGTTTGCATGATTCAGGCTAAAGTACCTCAAGTACTGATTAAAAGAACAAGATAAATTGAATAGCATGCACACATCTAATTACCCGGAATTTATTTTCACATCCCACAACATTACAAAAAGAAAATCCGCAGTAATCTTTTCTTTAGAACTACAAAGTCACCATTTATAAAATGAATCATCTTTTCTTTCTTTCTGAATAATAAAGTTTGAAATGATTTGAAGATATATATACCCTTTGTTCACCTTTAAACTGCGCACACGAATTTAGGAGGTAGAAAAAAAAAGTAAAATTCAGCCACTCTTCAACACATACGAGTCGGTTAAAATCACCAAAACAACGGAATTTTGCAACTGAACAAGAGCAGCAAGAGCTAATTTACATCTCTTAAGTCTTGAATAAAATTAACTAAAGAGCCAAAGAGGGTAAAAACTTTATCAAGAATTGCATAAACAAATAAACAAACACCAACCTAGAAAAACAAACATATTTATGTGCTAAAAAAACATTTTTTCCATGAAAACAAAAACACAAGGATGAGAAACAATGGCTATGAAATGCTGCAGTTGTAGATTACCCTTTGTTCCTCTTATTCTTTAGAATAAACCTGGAAGATTCTTGAGTTCAAGTAAAGAAAGTCATTGACTTCAAATCTCAAACAGAGAATCCCAGAAAGGAAAAAAAAATTATTCTTGTGTTTGGATTCGATCAACAACATAGAAGGTTTAACCTAAACATCATACAAGGTTAAACATATGCAGCAATAACAAAGCGAGCTCTTGCAACCAAGTGAGAAGCCATTAAAGTTTCAAATTGACTACGACTTCTGTGAAGAGAAAAAACTTTAAGATATTCAAATTTGCAAATTGATATACCAATCATCTTCAATTTCACAAGAGCAGGGAGAATTGATTTGCGGGTGGGGACAGCGAGAATGTCGTTGCAGGAGATCGTGTTTTCGCATGTCAGCTCGAGCGCCGTAAAGCTGTCGCCAGGGAGGGAGAGATTGATGACGGCGTCGCGCTCTGACTTGTTAAAGGAGGAGGAGCTGATGAGCACGTAGGCCATGAGGCATTGCTTGAGCATATCACGAAATAGCAAATGGCTTAGGTTGGAGTCGGAGCTGCTGTTCCTCGATCGGTGGACTGCCGACTCACCGGAGTTGCTGAATTTGTTCTAACATGGTTGGAGTCGGAGTTCTGAAGCTGTTACGGCTTATGTAGGTTTCACCGAAGGTGATGGTAGAGCTGAACTCACTACGCCAGAGGTGGTGAGGGGAGCTTTTTCGCTGGAGTTTAATTTTCTGGAGAGGCGCACAAAATCCAACAAAGGAAGGGGAGATAAGTATTGAATATATGTGGCTGGAAAAAGTGATTAAACTTCAAAATTGCTCCCTGCACCCATGCTCTTTAAAATTGTGCAATTTCCCTACTTTTTTATGTAAAAATATGCCAATGTTGGATACTGCATAAGAAATCAACACATAAAAATACCGTTTTCAATGTAATCATGCAAGAACAATTCTTTATTTTTTTAATTTCTTTTTTTAATACAAGTAAAACAAATTAAAATTAAAATTAAGAAAAATACAAAAGAATTTTAGAAAATTACACTGTGGGTGAATGGAAGGGTCTCTAAAGTCAACATTGATTACCTGTACACAATTTTGGAAAATTACACCGTGGCCCAAAGTTGTGTTATCTATTATCCGTTGCTCCAAATTACATGATTTTTGTGATTCTTACCTACATATAAAAATATTAAATAATATGTTTTTGGTAAATTGTGGAAAAGCGCTAGTAGATATTCTAAAGTAATTTAGGATTGATTACATTGAAGTAAGAAAGAGAAATCGAAAAGGATTAAGAATATTTCTTGCATCTGATCAATGATAAATATTCCGTTACAGACTTGGAAAATAAAATGGGGCTATAAAAGGAAGCATCACGTTCTAGCGGATTTCAAATTGGAGTTGCGAGAAATGTTTTTAGCTTTTGCACTTGGATCCATCCAAGAAATTTGGAGTTGTCGAATCACGAAATTGGTGGCACCAAAATGCAATTGAATAATATATTATTGGGATTTTGGGATTTGGGCTTGTAAGGGTGAATGGAAAGGCCACGAAAGTCAACATTGATTACTTGTACATGATCTTGTAAAAATAACATTGTGGCCCAAAATTTTGTTTTCCCATTATCCATTGCTCCAAAATACATGATTTTTGTTATTTTTACCTAAATGTAAAAATATTAAATAATATTTTTTGGTGGATTTTGGGTAAGCGCTAGTAGACATTCTAGAGTAACTTAGAGTTAATTACATAGAAGTAAGGAAGAAAGAAGTGGAAAGGATTACAGATATGATCTTGTGCCCGATCGATGTTAAATATTCCGTTACGGATTTGGAAAATAAAATGAGGTTGTATAGGGAAGCACCACGTACGAGCAGATTTCATTTTGGGGTTACGAGTAAAGTTTTTACCTTTTGCACTTAGCTCCTCCAAGAAATTTGGAATTGTCGAATTACGAAATTGGCGACACCAGAATTCAATTGAATAATATACGATTGCGAATTTGCAATTTGGACATGTGTGGGTGAATGGAAGGGCCTTGAAAGTAAACATTGATTACTCATACACAATTTTGGAAAATGACACTGTGGCCCAAAATTGTGTTTCTCCATTATTCATTACTCCAAAATACATGAGTCTTGTTATTCAAACATTTATATTCTTATTTATATTAAGTCAATAAAGGTTGATCGTTGATTAATTTAATTCAACCTAGTTATAGTTAAAGTCAACAAAAGAAATTAACGATTTTGAAAATCTAGAAAATATAATTTGGTTTAGAGCAGTTGCGTGCAGCTGTGCCAATATCATGATTTATTTGGAAAAAATTCAAAAATAAATTGGAAAAAATATTTGAAATTTTGGTAGTAAGATTGAATTTTTAAAATATTTAACACCGATTTAGGCATTGGTTTTTAGAAAACCGGTCGTAAATATTTTTAAAACCCCGTGGTTAATCGTTAATTAGTTAAACTCAAACATTTTTATTTATATTTATATATACCAAATCTATTAAGGGTTGGACGTTAATTAGTCAACGTCAAATTTTTTTTCTTATTTTTATATATTCGGTCAGTAAAACTTGATCATTGATTAATATAAATAACCATAGTTATTAGTTAAAATCAACAAAAGAAGTGAACGATTTTCAAGGTCAAAAAAATATATAATTTAGCTTAGAGCGACTGTGCGCAGCTGCGCCCATCTCATTAGATTTTTGGCCAAAATTTTTAAATTTTATGGATTTTTTTGAAATTTTTAGCAAGAAGATTGAATTTTAAAATTTTTAACATTGGTTTTTTTAAATTAAAACTGGTTTTCTAAACAGGTGTTAAATTAGCATCGGTTTTTTAAAAATTATATTTGGGCCAAAATTTTAAAAAGTATTTGGCATTTTTTTGAATTTTTTGGTCTGGATATTGGATATTAAATTTTTTAACACACATTTTTTATTAAAACGGGTTTTTTGAAAATCGGTGTTAAATTAACACCAGTTTTTAATATTAAAACTGGTTTTCAAAAAATCGGTGTTAAATTAACATCGGTTTTATTTAAATAACACTAGTTTTTAAAAATTAACAAAGGTTTTCAAAAAAACCGGTGCTAATTTAACACACATTTATAAAAAACTGGTGTAAATTTAAAAAATGGTGCTAATTTATTTGGGGCATCGGTTTTCAAAAAATCGGTGCTGGAGGGGTGTCTTTGTGCTAGCGTATGCAAGGACGGAACAAGTTCCGATTTTGGAACTTATAATAATGAGGGATTATACTTTGGCATTTATAACTTTTCAAAGGGAGTCACAACCCAAGACATTTTCAGCGGGAAATTTCCCCATTTTTCTCCCACATAACCCACCATTGACACTTATCACATTATTCTCATGTTCTCGTCTAAAATAATGTATTTTAGAAAATTACACTGTGGCCTAAAATTATGTTTCCCCGTTATTCATTGTTCCAAAATACACGATTTTTGTTATTCAAACATTTATATTATTATTTATATTAGGTCAATAAAGGTTGATCGTTGATTAATTTAATTCAACCTAGTTATAATTAAAGTCAACAAAAAAAGTGAACGATTTTGAAAGTCTAGAAAAAATAATTTAGCTTAGAGTGGCTGCATGCAGCTACGCCAATCTCATGATATTTTTGTCAAAAGTTGTAAAACAATTTGGCAATATTTTTGGTAAGATTGAATTTTTAAAATATTTAGCACCGATTTAGGTACCGATTTCTAGAAAACCAGCGGTAAATATTTTTAAAACTCCGTGGTTAATCGTTAATTAGTTAAAGTCAAATATTTTTATTTGTGTTTATATATACCAAATCACTTAAGGGTTTGATGTTAATTAACGTCAAACATTTTTATTCTTATTTATATATATTAGGTCAGTAAATATTGATCATTGATTAATTTAAATCAACTTAGTTATTAGTTAAAGTCAACAAAAGTGAACGATTTTGAAAGTCAAGAATTTTTTTTATTTACCTTAACGAGGTTGTGCACAGCTGCGCCCATCTCATTAAATTTTGGTAAAAAAATTATAAATTTTTGGCAAAAAAATTATACATTTTTGGAAAAACAATTATACATTTTTGGCAAACTTTTTGAAATTTTTGGCTGGAAGATTGATTTTTTAAATTTTTATCACCGGGTTTAAAATTAAAACTGGTTTTTTGAAAACCAGTGTTAAATAAACACCGATTTTTTAAAATTTATAAATTTTTGAAAAAATATTTGGCGAATATTTTGAAGTTTTTGGTGGGAAGATTGAATTTTAAAATTTGTAGCACCGATTTTTTTATTAAAACAATTTTTTTGAAACTGGTGTTAAATTAGCACCAATTTTTAAAATTAAAACTGGTTTTCAAAAACTGGTGTTAAATTAGCACCGATTTTATTTAATTAACACTAGTTTTAAAAAAATTAAAACAAGTTTTAAAAAAAACGGTGCTAATTTAACACCTAATTTTTTTAAATGGTGTTAATTATAAAAACTGGTGCTCATTTATTTGGGGAGTCGATTTTTAAAAATCAGTGCCAAAAACCGGTGCTAGATGGGAGTCTCTATGGTAGCGTGTGCAAGGACAGAACCAGTTCCGATTCCGGAACTTATAATAATGAGGGCATATACTTCGGCATATATAACTTTTCAAAGGGAGTCACAGCTCAAAACATTTTCAGCGGGAAATTCCCTCATTTTTCTTCCACATAACTCACCCTTGACACTCATCACATTATTCTCATGTTCTCGTCTAAATTCACACAAGCTAACAAAAACTTATAAAGTCCTCCCATTTGGGCTAGGAATCGTTGTGGTTGTCCATTTTGGGACTCAAGACAAGTGGCTAGGTAGGGTTTGTTCATCAAGAAATTTTTTTGTTTCAATTACTACTACACGATAGATTTTCTTCAACATTGCTAACTACTAACTTCGTAACTAGGGTTTAACATAATTGAATAATATATTTTTTGTAAATAATTATGATCTATATATTAATATTATCCATTTTTTATTAATCATGGTGTGCATGGTGAAAATGGTGTGCATATTTATATACAATGCTAGATCATGTTCACGGTATTGAAAATAATATTTACATATTTAAGTACAATTTTGGCTCAATATTGAAAATGCTTCATCATACTCAAGGCTTT
>JAULKM010022640.1:0-11934 GCA_032355605.1 Rubia tinctorum
AATTGGGTTTGGAGGTTTTAGGATAATCATTAAGTATAACTAAGGGGATATTGGGCAGTGCGATCACAATTCTGTCAGAATAGAAGCTGTAAGGTTTTATTTGTTGTGTTCTTAAAGGAAGTAATCGTATTGGATCAGAGTTTTTAGGTTACAGTAACCTTTACTGCTTAAGGTTACTTTCAAGTGTCAGGGTACGGGCATTCCTACAAACGGGCGTTATTTTCACATAAGGCATCAAATTTCATTGGGTGTGTAACGTCGAAAGGATAAATTTGTATTAGTTACTGCATTTGTGGTCAGTATTAGTGATGGTGGATTAGGGAGTCTGTCAACTTCTCGACTCGTTCAACACCTCTACTCTATTGTACCTATACGGCTAACGAGGACAATTGTGTGACACTTGCTACAGATGCCCATTTAATTTACGCACTAGTCAAACAACAATAATTAAAGACCGAAGGCCGAAGGATAACTTTAGATATTAATGGTGGATTTTACTATATCTGATTTCCTAACATTGATTTTCTTTCATTTTTATTTAATTTTTAACGATGTCTTATTCCCCTTTGATAAAACTTAGGTTATTTTTATATATTCAGTTTACTTTTTACTCTTCCAATACAATCTCCACCACATATTTAACTTTTCTTAAATAATATGTAATTTTATTGGGGGACAATGTTAATAAATTAGAGGAATATTCCCTCCGTTTCACTGGAATTGGTATGGTAGCCTTAAGTGATTGGATTTAGGTGAATGAAATGTGTGGATGAAATTGAATTTAAAATGGAAAAGTAGAATGAGTGGATGAAATTGAAGGAATCTTACCATAAAAGGAAAGTGTGCCAAATTCACAAAAACAACCAAAAACAGGAAAGTGTGTCACTTCTAATGAAACGGAAGGAGTATAATTTTGCATCCCAAAATTGGTCAGTATTGTCCTGAAAAATTTAAATTCTAACGGCTTTGATCATATCCGTACGCAGGGGCGGAGCCAGGAAAAAAAATTTGGTGGGTCATAGTTCAATTTGATGATTCTGTCTTTGAAAACAGTGTTAAAGTTTTAAAAAATTAAAATTTTGATAAATAAAGTGGGTCTAAAATTAAAAATAAACTAATAAAAATTCATATATTAATTAACTACAAAAATTAAAAATATTTTTTTAAAAAAACAAGGTAGGGCAATTGCCCAACCTTGTACACATGTGGCTCCGCCACTGTCCGTACGCGTGGTTTATTTGATCAAAGAATCACTCTAATTCCAGTGCAATTAATGATGATGAGGAAGCGAGGAAGCGGATTAAGACAGAAGAGAGGAAGCATCACAATTAACTAAAATTTTCACCATTTTTCCTTCTATAATTCAATTTTGGTGTTTGTCAATCAGATTTTAAATCCACTTTTACCTTTTTGCAGTTCACCAAATTTATTCAGATCTAAGATATTTTATATCACTAAACTTTTATAAAACCATTTTATTGTAAAATTGATATCTACTTTTTAATGCATTTATTTCTTCTTGTTTAATAAATCTGTTTTATAAAGAGCAAAATCACATTTTCTGTTCCGCTAAAATTTTATGGAAAACAACTTTACGCGGATGCTGATCCTCATCTATAAGGTGTGACCAGTTCAAAAAACAAAAAGAAGGCAGGGCATCACATCTAACTATACCTCCCCGTCCATAATATAAAAGGAATTGTTTTAGGGGTAGTGAATCATCTAGTTAGATGTGTGACAATTTTTCTTGTTAGTTAGTATGATAAAACTATAAATATTAATATTGACAAAGCGTATCTGAAAGATGAATTTGTATTATGCAAGATCGTCTCATGTTCAAATGATGATATTATTTTCAGGAAGATCATGTGGCAATTGAATGATATTTTTCTTGGATTCAATATCAATTGTTTGTGGAATTTGACATCAGCAATTACCTAGGTTTTTCATATGCAGGTCTAAGAAAAAGGTTGAGAATAAAGTTATCCATTGGAACGCTCCTATCCATTTCAAACTGAATTCTGACGATTCCGCACTGAAAAATGGAAGCGTGGGAATTGGCTTTATCATAAGAGATTGCAAAGTAAAAATGGTAATATGAACAGCTAAGAAGATAGCAGCAAGCAACAATATTCAAGCAGAGGTCAAAGCGTCCAATATGGTGTGAAGGCGGATCTAAAATGTGGAATTAGACAAATCCAAATCGAATGTGACTCCGAACTGCTGGTGAAGATAGTGAGAATGGACTACAAGATCCAATGGCAATGCACTAATGATATTCGTCAAATATGGGATTTACTTCATCAAATGAACTAGTCTATTTTGCATGTTTACAGAGAAGCAAACAGTGTCGCTTATGCATTAGCAAGGATTGCTAGCTCCAAAAAGGTAAATTCTTTTTGTGTTCATGAGGGTTGTCCCGAAATAATACAGGAGATGATTCATCTGGACTCGATCTCTTTTCCTTATATTAGGAAACTATAATAAACATTGTACTGAACAGCTTAGCTTATTTTCTGTATTTTGCTCAAAAACACTTACTATGTATTTTTCCACGCCTTTACATGATTTCTGTGAATCCTTAGGCCTAGTATAGTATTATGTATAGTTTCAAGGATTCTCAGGCTTTATTCACAGAGGTAAGGATTTATGTCCCCCTCTTATTTTTGTATCTTTATATTTTTTATAAATAAACATGTAGGGATCTGTCAAACCCCCCACATAACAGGTGGTGTTTTTTTAAAAGAATTTTTTAATTCCAGAGGTCGAAATAAAAATACTTTCTGTCTCATTTCAAACGGCAAATTAATTATACATTTAGTCAAAATTTCCTAATTTTGAATTTTAAAAAAAAATCCTAACTTTGACCTTAAAATTTAATTGGTATATAATTAATGTTTGATACATTGTTAGATTTGTTATAACATTTATTTTCAAAATATCAAATTTTCATAAGTTTAAATTATCCTTAATGAAAGATATTAAGGATCAAACATTTTTCAAGTCAACTGTTAAAAATCAAAAGGTGAATCTTAAAATGGGACGAATAAAGTACTTTTTATGTGGGGGTCATCCTTCCAAGTGATGATAGGCCTTATAATTGGTATGGTAAATCCTATCCTTCCAAACACTTTTAAGACAGCTCCCAGGGGTGTTCCTAGGGAGCAAGCTTCATTGCTCTAATCGGTATGGAAGTCTCTTTTAAATATAGTGTGTGAAAAGTTTCTTACCTTCATTTGGTGTTTTGTGTCTTTATTTATAGGCCTTGATCGTGCATTAGTGTGGGAAGAGGGGATTAAATGCTGTTCTATCAAACTACAGAAGGCACTTTCAAAATGCCTTCTTTGGTCCCGCCTTAATCAGCTAAGGTGAAAGGCAGATTCATGAACCGCCTTTAAAAATGTTGTTGAAGGCGGTTATAAATAACCTTTAAAAGGCCGGTATAACTGTGTTTGGTAGGTTCCAACAGTGGAACCTATGTAGGACGACTCGAGCCTTCTTTAGGTTCCGATTCGGAAACTAAATATTGTGCCTCGGCTTTGGAGATAGTTCTGAACTCAGAACCTGTTTCCAAACTCGGAAAAACACTGACTCTGGATCGTTGCTACATAATTAGTTCCTGCGTTAGATCCTCTTTCCGGTCCATCTCGGGTGAAAAAATGCTTCAAACATATTTTTAATCTATTCTTCTTCCGAGTTCGGAAATAGTTTCGATTCTCCGTGTTCCGAAATCGAAAGACAATGACGACTCTTTGGTTTGAATGCACAATGAAAAGGGGAATGCTATTTCAAGTTTGGAGTTGTGGTCGGGTCTTGTGGTAAAAAATATTTCATTAATAATCCCGGCTTTAAATATCATCTATTTACTCATTCAAAATGTGACAAAATATGAGACACGATCATACAATTTAACAAAAATCTATACATAAAGCTAAGTAAACAATAAACTATAGATAGAAATAGGATTCACTATAAATCTATTCCGCACAATTCATACCTTTAACATTTAGGTAATTTGTGTTATTCTACCATGTTAGGATTCACTAAAGTTGTTGAGCGCGTGAATTAAATGCTTAGCCAAGCAATTTCTTGCAGTGTTGATGTCAGCTTTTCAACAGGGCTTGATTATGTTTGGGAAAATCTATGAATATGAAATGAGAAACATTAGAGAAAATGTGTTATACAAAATACAAAACGTGTTAGTGAAAATGGTCACAAGAAACAACTTTGTACTTACTTTTCTAATATCTAGGTAATCCAATCATACTTCTTGAATACACTCCATTTCATATAACATTGTGTAACATCCGCACTCTCATTTTTGAGCTTGTTTCATGTACTGAAATATGTCAAAGAAAATTATGAAAATCTAATTAACATATAACTAAAGTATATCACAACACATGAAGAAAAGTGACCTTGATTTCGACCACGTCTAAACTCGTATCACTTTCGCCAACGGGGTCAGTCCTAGCCAGTGACAAATTTTTGACACATGTTTCAGGTGGTTGGAAGTGAAGTGGATCCATCCAGTACACGTGTTTTTTTTCTGGGACAAGAAAAATCAATCACCAATGTTCCATTCTTTACCTTTAAATATTGCTAAAATGATATTAAAAAAATAAGTAAACATCATAACAATCAACTCTCAATGTATGGCGTAACAAATAATTTCTTATTCGTCTACCCTAAACTCTTGAGTATGTAGTTGTTCCTCTTTTGCTTCGTACATCCAATTTCTTGAGTCATTACCATGCACAAGAACCCAATCCAACCCTTCTCCTTTTGATTAGCAAAGAAATATATGTACCTTCAAAATCAATTCCGGCACATTAGAATAGAAAAAATGGTTGAAATATTGGATAGAAAATTTCAATTAATATAATACTCACTGTAGGTAGAGCGACATTAGCGTTTGGTTAACTTGCTCACATTTCCATAGATCTTCAAAATTACTCCATAATGCAAATATTTCCCGCTTCGAACCAAATACGCATTCATTTCCCAAAAATGCATATGTTGAGTTGCGTTTATGATTCAAAATTATATCATACAACACATGTACGAAGTGGGGTGAATCGTGTCTCACGCAATGTGTTTTCCTCTTCTAAATCGTGGCCTAGTAGAGGGTGTCGTGAATAGATGTGCTTTTGTGCCTTTTCTGGGACTGACTATTTGTTAGGGAAATGGGCTAGTTATTTGCAAGTGAGATGGATTTGGTTCGCTTCCGAGTAGTTAGCAAGCGTGGTTGCAGCGGGTTGGTTTTTATCCTTGGGTGTTGCAAGTTGAGTATATACCACTTTTGATTCAGGGTTATTTTTAAAAACCTGCACTAAAATTTATGGGTTGATTTGCATTTTTTTAGTTCGGGGAAATGCTTCTCCTCTTTTTTTGGTCGAACCCTTGCCTCCCTATAGTATTTTTCAACCGAACTCAGCCTCCTTTTGTGGTGATCGAGTATTTTTCTTGACATAGCCATGGTCTTTGAGGTTTGCGACGATGGAGTTGTGTTTTTTCGAATTTTTTCAGTCAGATTTTGAAGATTTTATAGGTTTTGTTTTAATTTTTTTTGGAGCTTGATGATGGTGATTCACGATTTGTTTTAGAAGAGTTCCAAATTTAAGTCGTGTCATCTGCATTTTTGGCTCTCAATATTTTTTGGGTCTGAGTGGTTTGTCGTCGTCGGTGGTTGGGTTTCACCAGAGGCTATCATGGGGGAAGGGTCCAAATCAAAGTCTAATTCGGGTCAAAACCAGACAACACGTTTGGATTTGGTGAGTGTTGGCTTGGTGCTTTACCTAACTTTCTATAATAATTAAATTTAAATTGTATAGATAAAAATTCTAAAACATTAAAAAAATATACTAAAATAAACATTAAACTAAAATAGTTAAACATCGCATTAAAGTATTAAAAATAATTTTTCAAAAAGAATAGTTAAATATTAAATAAATACACAAAAAACCATACTCCCTCTGTCCCAGCGTAAGTGTTTGATTTCCTTTTTTGCATGGCTATTTATGCATGCTGATGTGGCAAACAAAGTGGGTGATTTGTATCCAGATGGTCATTATGTTGATAGAGTTTACCCACGGGTGCAAAGAGGATCAAAGTTGCTCATGTCTTTACTCCTAACTACGAAAAACGTAGAAAGTGGCAAGTCCATGGTCGCCCAAAGATATATTAGGGCCTAAAGGATAGGTAAACTCAATCCACTCTCGGGCATAATCCCAATTGTGTGTCTGGAATAGTTAGCAGTAACGGGGGGTGTTTAAACTACTGAAACTACTAATCATGAAAGTAAAAAAGATAAACTATGATATAACTAATCTTAGAGGCTATTTGCATCACATGGCCGACTTATGAATTTGATCCTAGACTCTAATTCACATAACAAACTATCAACTTATTTTCATGTTATATCACATATTGTGGAGATGTTAATTCCTCGAGAACTCCCACCATCTATCACACATATGGTTCTAACCCTTCCTTAACATCTCACCTCCTCCGTAACTTTCTAGGGGCGCACTTCTTTACTAACCACCCCTATAACTCATTATAGTGGCTACCAGGCCTACACTTAAAGAAACTATGCCATGCGTAGGTCGTAACTATTAGACACATGAGTAAACTCAATCATAGAGCCTAGATCTCCACTATGAGTACCCATCCTAGACCCCAAAAAGAAGAGGACATCAATACCTTGTGATAACTCTAGAGTCTGCACCATCCTAGTCGGTACAAACTAAAAATGCTCAGTTATCGGGGTAAACCAGAGTTTTCCCTGTTAGGATTTTAGTAACACCAACGCGATAGGTCTGATGCTCATAACATGCAATTCCTTATAAGACTAGATAATTATATTCTTCTCTATTACAACCTCGGCACTCACAAGATGGATCTATCACACATATCCTTTCGGTACTCACAAGGCTACTATAGAAACCAATAATCTAACACTCCCAAACTAGAAATTTAAAGCCTAGCACAATATTATGCAAGAAATAAACTAAGTGTGCGTCTTAACATATTTCGCAGCATAAATCTCAATAAGAAATTAAACTACAAATTAAGCATGATATTTATAGCATAGAAAAATAGGACGAATCTAAAGAGCCTCACGAATCATGTCAAATCATGTTTACAAATAACAACCCCAAGAATATAAGAGCATCCACAATGGTAGCTCCTTAAACTCACTTTTTTTTAATAAGGAGCACTCTATATTTAAGGAGTACCATTGTGGAGTTTTAAGGACCACTCTTTAATAAGGAGTTGCTCCTTACTTAAGGAGTTGATACCTCTTTTTTTTGTGCAAATACAACCAATCAATGAATGTAATTTAACATGGCTTATTTTATATTTTTAATTGATTATAATTTAACATTAAAAGAAGTGTCTTAGAAGTGGTCCTTAAAGTCCACTACCATTGTTGGTAGTTTATTATTACCTAGTTTTTATCAAAATTCATGATGTGGCACTTAAGAAGTGGTTCTTAAGTCCATTACCATTGTGGATGCTCTAACTAGATTCCATGTAATTTATAGTAATAAATGCCATAAATCTAGTTGTAAATGAAGAGATAAGAGAAAGAACCCTAGAGAGAATCCATCCTAGCCTCCTTCTCTACATAAGTAAAGGATAACTATCAAACTCCTTAAACCCTAGAGGCCGAATGCCATTTATATAGAGTAGGATAAAAGGGCCTAAAAAATCCAAAGTGAAACCCCACTTGCCAGTGTGGCACAGACCATGCTGTTTTGCATGGCCCGTCCACTGGAACGTGCTACTCTAGAAGTCTGATAGGGACGGGAGTGCGGATTTGCGTCGCCTGAGAGTCATGTTCTAGAATCTGAAAGTGTACGAGGCGTACACATTTTCATGCCCCGTTTGATGGAATTCTGGGACTCGTTCATTGTTGCAACCTCATGTACGGGCCATGCAGATTTTCACAGCTCGTACCCTTTGACCATCACTTGGCACAGACTAATGGCACAGGCCGTGCCATTTTATACGGGTCGTGCCAATTTACACGGGCTGTGCCATTCTTCCATTCTTTCGAACTTAGATTCTTTTCTTATCTCTTCTATCTTCTACCGCGTTTTGACTTGTAGCCTTCAATCTTCTACCTATTTTTCAATTGGCTCTCAAATTCAACAACCTTTGCATCTATGAATCACTTTCAGTCTCCTTCTGGACTGTACAATCTAACCAATTCCATCTGCTGCTAAGTGTTTGCTAATTCTTGTTGCTAACACACATCTTCCAGATCGTGTACACATTCTTAGTAAGCCTCATTCTTATTATCCTTGGACAAGGCTACCTCTTTAAATTGCTTTAACACACCTCTTACATAGTTACCCATGCTGCATATCCACTTTCCATGTGAGGCGCCAAGTGAAAAGTCTTCACATATTGTGAAACCTCGATCAAATCATTGGGACAATATTGAATAGCCCCAAAGAGGGTAGAAGGTTCACGATGCTCTGAATAGTCCTCTATGTGTTGAGGTTCACCAGCCAGTACTCCGCTAGAAGAACACACCCATACCCTAGAAGAGGCACCCAAGCAATTGACAACCTATTTTCATTAAGTATCACTCTTGAAATGTTCAGGAAAGGAGACCCACAATGGGCCGACCTGACAACTGTTAAAGAAGGTCTAACAGGGTCAAACTTATTAACCAACTCAAGAACAAGTCGGACACCATGCAAAAACAAGAACACAGCTGGAGTTCCATCGTTGGGCAGAGTGACAAGAGAATCAGGAGAATTACCTAAGCACAATAATTCCAACCAACCCACTACCTATGAAAGAAAATAAAAACACAAGGAGAAATAAGAGCTACCAACACGTACCCAAACAACAGAAGCACGATAAAAGTCAAAAAAACCTATGATACATTAGTTCATTCCAACCGAATACATCATTCCTAACAAATTAAAGTGTTTAGTTACAAACTTCCTTATCCAGGTCAGGCTGAGAAGTGACCCCGTTGTTAAATTTGTATCAACCCACTAAATCCACTTCATTCAATCATAGCGTCAAAAGGAAGATCATGTTAATGATCCACCATGCAAGAATGAAGCTATTCAAGATTGATAGGCTAACTCAACCCCTCTAGTTAGTTTATCACTGAAAAAAGTAACCATTATCAGCCACCTTTTCAAAAAATATTCTATCCATCTCCCACTTACACCAGCCAAGGCTCTTCTGTATCTCTAGAGCAGTGGGCTTCTTCTTCAGTAGTTCACCATTCGAGTCGCACAAACACTTATGTCTAATATATCACCAACATCTTGAGCAACAATAATTTTGGAAAAACCCATCTATAGAATCCTACTCATTATATTCCTCACATACTATGGGGTGTTAAAAACCATGCTTCACAACTGAGAGTTCTTTTTCTAGAGAAGCACATTCTCCTATTCAAATAACGAAGACTCTTTTGAGCAGCCTCAAGATCACCCCTCAAAGCATTGGTTTCTTCTTTCGCTTTAGGCTCTAGATCCTCCAGCTCCAACAATCTTGGACCCAGAGTCGTCAAATTGTTCACTTCCTAAAAATGTCACAGAACTTTATACACGTTCCCACCGAACATACAAAAAATAAAGACGCGAAAATAACCATATCACCAATTGTGGAAATATACTCAGTCACGCTTAGATCACCAAGAAGCAAGACAACCATGTTGCAACCATCATCTTCGGTCTTTCCATAACGGTTGCGATGAGAATGTCATCGTTTCTTCGACGGCTCAGACTGCTCGTTCACAACACCCTCAACAGGATCACCACGCCTATGGGAGGATGCATCTCTACTTCTTTGTGATTATCTTCTAGTCCACCAACATGGTCAGATGTTTGCTGACCACTATGTGCCACACTAGCAGCTTAAGAAACAAGGGTGAAGTTGTTAACTTCAACAATTGGAACCATCCAGTTTCACCACGGGGAATGACCATTGGCGAAATGGAAATGCTTGAAAGACCCATACCTGTAAACACAAAGCAAACACAACATTGTAATCGCTCTAAAGGAATCATTTCATACTGCCACGTGGCATACATGTCATGAAATAAGTGGCCAAAAATTACAACCTTCTAACTTTACCAACAAGGACAAATGCATTCTACAACTGACCAATCTATCTACAACATCTATATCCATCTTGGCCTTATGGCTAGTCACCTTTTATTCGGCCACACGACAGTCCAAGTTACTAAACAAAGTAGGGGAAGTGACAAACCAAATTTCAAATAGTTCTCATAAACTGATACGAACCCATCAAGATGACACCAAACGCTCTCCCTAAGCTTCAAAACTCTAAACGAGAAGTGATTTGGAAAAAGGAACAAAAAATTCAAATTATTAATTTAACTTG
Organism: Rubia tinctorum; assembly: GCA_032355605.1. Taxonomy (NCBI): domain Eukaryota; kingdom Viridiplantae; phylum Streptophyta; class Magnoliopsida; order Gentianales; family Rubiaceae; genus Rubia; species Rubia tinctorum. Next base: position 10,387 of record JAULKM010022640.1, read on the forward strand.
GGTTGATCAAGTTACTACCATGTTAACCATAACACCCTCCGGTCGATGAATCATCTACACATTTACCATCATAATCAAGAGCATTTCCCTCACAATTACAAATCCCATCAGCAACAGTAAGATAAGCAGATTACTGCAGTCTAAAGGTCAAATATGTCTTAGTATTTTTTTACACATTCTAAAGAAAAGTGAAAAAAATCTAAATATTATGTTAACAAACACCAGCATAACAAATGAGCCCGCCAAGGACCAAAACGAATAATCATCACCTTCACACCAGTAAATAGCACATTACTACAAAAACAAATTGGTAGAGTATTTGATGTCTCCCACCTAGGGAAATAGTCGGTCAACAGTTTGAATTTATTAATAAGTTTTGGTCGCTACAAAATTTGCCAGATCAGAATGATTGAAACAAATTATTCATTACACAAGTTTTTTCCAGTTTTGTGAGAGATCATAATTTTAAAAAAAATTCATATGTTAGGTTAAATATTAAGAATTCAAAAACATTAGAATAAAATTTAACAAATAGATTATGGATTAAAGATTAAAATACATAAAAATAATTGTTCCAAAATTTTAATAAATTTGTTTAAAATAAATGTTTCAAATTCTAAGTAATACAACTAAAATTTGGGGAAACGAATGATAACATTGAACACTATCGGCCCAGAGCCATATAACAGCTCGAAGTAGATCATGGCCCCAACTCTCAGTTCCTCTGCATCTAGAAATTTGCTAAAACCCTTTGGGGGTCAGGGTCTTGAGCCTTCCGTTTCCCAAGTAGTGCATGTGATACTCCCTTCCGTTGCACCTCAAGACAACACGCGTCTTGACATTTGGTAGGAGTTCCATGATCTAGCTTGGGACATACTAAGTTATAAACAGAAAACCACAGTTAGTGTATATGAAAATAATCTAGAGAAAAATTAATTGGGAAATAAAATACATGTGTAAGAGGGGGGAATTACCGAAATAGGAATTAAACCAACGTTCGTCTGGTTTAGAGTGAGATGAAGTGTGGAATGATATCGCCGATTGAAGTCTGTCGACGTCCTCATCCGAATCTCTACGGATTTGCATTGGTCAATGAAATTATTAAAAATAAAATTAGAATATAAGTAATCAAATAAAAGGAATTAAGTAGCAATCTAAACAAAAAAATTGCTAAACTCAATTGGGGAACGACTACTTGAACCACCATTGTTAGCCACGATTCATGAAATTCATACTATCACGGACGATAAATATAATGATAGATAGAAACTAGTTCAATAGAAATCAGTTCAATTAATATTTTAAGTTGGCTAGATCTCGCACATACATTTTGGTCCAAAATATGACTTAGCCAACATGTCGGAGCGATATCACTCACCCATCAGTAAAACCCATTGGTTAATCAAGAAGGGTGCGATGTCTCATACAAGAAAAACAACAGAAAATATGAATGAACGATGTCGCACGACGATCGCTCCAAGCAAAGGAGGATTAAAGGACCAGTGATATTGCATTCTAACCTAGTAGATACATTAACAATAGAAAAAA
>JAULKM010022640.1:12034-30321 GCA_032355605.1 Rubia tinctorum
TCGCTCCAAGCAAAGGAGGATTAAAGGACCAGTGATATTGCATTCTAACCTAGTAGATACATTAACAATAGAAAAAATCATAGAGAATAAAGGTCCTAAACAAAAAAAAAATTAGCCACATTATTAGGAGAGAACGTAAAACCAAAAATTGTACACCCTAGAACCCTAATCCTTGCGAACTTCAAAATAGAATACAAAGAACATATTCACACACCATATACATAACAGTTTTAAGAAAAAAAATACAAAAACGAAAGTAATCTAAAGAATCTAGATACCATACCTTTGAGAAAAGAGGTTGGGGGACTATTGAAATTTGTGGGAAGTTAAATGTCTGAAGTGATTTATGAGGTGTGTTCCATATATATAGTCGTTATGAACCCTTTTGAATTCTACCTCAACAGGTGTGATGTCGCATGTCAGTACCTTACCGACATCGGACCGACGTATGATTGACGTCGGCTAACCTGAATGTGGCCTCACAATTTCAGCCCACTAGCATAGCAAATGGGTCTGCATTTGACCCAAATTTTTTTAATTAACCCATGTAAATTTTTCCTTGGTACATGCAACGTCGTACGTCAATCAATTTTACCGATATTTGACCAACATATGACTGTCGTTGGCTAACATAAAAGTGGGATTCACCATTTCAGCCCACTAGCAAAGTAAATGGGCATGTATTTTACCAAAACAAACATAATTGACCTCAATATTGGTTAATATTACATTAGAAACTACTAATTAAAATTTATAAATGTCCATGAACGTTATTAACGTCCGGTTCAATTGAAATCGATTTTAGCATAATCGGTGAACTTTTTAGCTTTTACACTTAGGTCCCTTCAAGAAGGTGGGAGAGGTCGAAATGAAAAATGGGAGATACCCAATTATCTAAATCACATTGTCACAATCATGTCGTTTTGATTTAGGCATCAAGGAACCGGGGTATTTGTCCCTCATTTTTATTAGTATTCCATTCATACCCTTATGACGAGCGTTATTCGAGAGATAATTTTCACCACATAGAATCATACGAAATTACATATTCTTGATTTTTTATGAATTTAAAAGATAATTAAATTCCATTCATCATATTTTAAAGTGATAGTACGTGGTCTAGAGTAAATTATAGATGATTACTTATAAATATGCGAGGGTAATCGGAAGATCTTGTGGAAGTCTCTGTGAGATCATGCCAGTTTATTTATCACTTTTAGGGATAATAAGTTTAACTGGAAATGGCAAAGGTCCCTTCTGGGATGATTGGAATCGATTTTGGGACTGCCGGTGTACTTTTCAATTTTTGCACTTAAGTTCCCCCAACAAAGTGGGAGAAGTCGAAATGCAAATTTGGAGATACTGATATGCACCTTTATGCATGCGTTAACCAATGCATTCAACACACTTATTATCGTGTTTTCTTTAGTTGATTGCTACTTTTAGTTAGGGTTATACGACAAAGGGTTTAGACGACCATTATTGATTTTCTTGTCTAAATCCAGAGGTTTGTAAACTTAATTGAAGCTAATGGACACATTGTATTCATGAGCACCTATATTCTCCTTTGTGATATTACAAGTAGGTTGCTCGTGAGTACTTTTTCATCATCATTTTGTGGAAGGCCATCCGCGAGGGTGGTAGAAGATATTTGAAAGTCATTCGCAAGAATGGAAAAAGATGTCGAAGGCCATTCATGAGGATAGTAGTAGATTGAAGGTCACAGACTCCAAAGCATGGTAGTTGATGGAATTGAGTATGGAAAAGGTGGATTTGAAGTTCAATAAGGTCTAGAACGGAAGACCGTGCCAACTGATTGAACCAGTCTGCCGGTCGACCTACTGGAACGAGTCATGCACGAGCCCAACTTCAGCCATGCATGGTCCGTGCAAAGTGCCTAGCCTGACCTGTGCAAACTTACACGGGTCGTGCACCTTCGTGTATGTCGTGACACCCATGCCCAAAATCATTCCCAAATCGGCTAAGTATGGGTGCAGACTATCCAGTTTTACATGGTTTGCACTGTTCCAAGTTCCAAAAGTGAAGGTCAGTCCACGGGGTGTGAAAAATAGAATGGTCCGTGCTGATTTTTTTAGGAAAAAAATTCCTCCCAATGACAGGCTACGCCAAACGATACAGAGCGCCCAAATTAGAACTTCCAGATCACGCACCAGCCCACAACCCATGCAGGTCCGTGCGCTCCAGCTTGAACAAGGTTGCACAGCCCGTGTCAATTTATGCGACCCGCACTGTATGATGTTACACAGGCCGTACCGTGGCGCACGCCCTCCGCTAGCACGGCTGTGCACAGACAGTTCCATTTTCCATTGGTTATGCACACGGACCGTGCCATTTTCCACTTGCCGCGCAAATTGCGGTTTCTAGGATTTTTTGGCCAATTTTTTGCCTATTCGAGGCCCAATTCTCTATTACTATATGTGGACCTTTGTCTACTAGGGTTTAAGTTTATGCTCATTTTTAGACTTAAATATTAGGCTAGAGAGACAAAATCCTCTTCAGGGATTATATTTGTATTCGTGTATTAATGCTTGTTTTTTGAGATTTCTTAGATCTACCTATTTCTATGTGTTTTGTGATTGTTTTGTTGGCTTATTCTTGATGTTCTTGTTAATTACATGATTGTCACACTAAGTTAGCACACACCGTAGTATACTTTCACGTTGGAACAATTATTGATACCCCCGGGGAAGGAAACCCATATGTGCTTGGGGTAACGATAGTCCAGAACCGTGTAGGTGTGTGCACGTGGGTTGCTGAGTCAACATTACGATCGACCATACACTAGTAAGTCGGAGACTTGGTCTGAAGGGTTACGAGTAAAGATAGTTAAAGTAGAAAACTAGGGCTAGCTTTGTAGCCCTAGAGCCATCGATAAGGCGCTTCACCACCTTTGCCTTTTTATACCTGGGGAGAAGTATTCGTGGTTTAGTGCCCAGGACGTAATAGCACAGGGGAGATTCAAATCTGCACAGCAGGCAGGGCCATTGTTGCACTCCCCTAATTACGGAGGTGGTGCCGATGGAGGATTACATGCACACCTTATGTGACAAGTATGGGGAAGTATTGACCATAGACCACACCACGTGTCACAAACACTGGAATAGGTTTATGGTTCTTATATGTGATGAAATCGAGGATCAAAACAACATTAATCATGTTACACAAATACTCCCCAAGTTATAGTTTATATAGTTTATTCCCTATTGAATTTCATGCTAGTAGTTGTTAGTAAACCCCCTCCCCCAATGCCTGTTTTACCAACACTAATTATTCCTAACACGTGATTAGATTGATGACCTGATCGTGGCTGTGTGTAGTTGATTATTAGTTTCCTAACATCACTATGGACGACCCCAGTACTTGCCACTATCTACTAATTTTGATAGTATAGTAGTAGGAACAGGAGCAACAATACAAAATTTCATCTTTGACAACCTCCTCTCAGTTTATTAGATGTCCCATGAAAAGTATATTTATTAGCAATGTCAAGAGGGGGTGGGTCAAATACCCTTACCTAATTCACCAAGTCATGACCATGATGTTCCAATTTGGTCATGCACGGGTCAATGGAACGGGCCCAAAATCTTCACAGACAGTATATGATGAAACTTTGTGAAAATTAAACAATGACCCAAACTTCCTTGCATGTTCACCATTATTTAGGACTTTGAACCTGAACATAAGGACAGGTGTTTGATATAGAGATTATGCGTATACTCTAAGAGGGACGCGGACCGGGGTAATCGTCCATCATTTTTTATTAGTATTCCATTAATATTACAATAAGTGTTATCATAACGATAATTTCTACCACATAAAATTACATGAAATTTCATATTCTTGGCTTTTTATATAAAAAAAGATAACAAAATTCCATCCATCAATCTTTGAAAAGAGCTAGTACATGGTCTGGAGTAAACTGTAGATGATTACTTATAATTATACAATGGTCATTTGGAAGAACTTGTGGAATAAGACTAGTTTCTTTAGTATCCTCAGTTAGTATAAATTTTATTATGGATGACAAAGTTTCTTTTTTGGACAATCGCAATCGAGTTTGGGACAACAAGTAAACTTTTTAATTTTGTGCTTAGGTCCCTCCAGGAAAGCGGGAGAAGTTAAAATGCAAAATTGGAGATAAAATTTTGTTATTCATATTTTCATGACGATGCTGGTCCAATTTGAGCATAAACGGATTGACGGAAGGGGTCGCAATCTTAATACGAAGAATTTCATGACACATTTGAAAAATTAGAAAGTTGCCCTTATGTATGACATCACAAATGTGTCCCATAAAATGAACCTCAAACCGACCCCCCTACCGACGTCGGTCGACCTAAAATTTCCAGTGGGAACAAAAAATTTAAGCTCAAGATTTGAACCAAAATTCCCCTCATCCCTTTTTCATGTCAATAATATTCAGCACCAACACCCATTTCCCATCTCCAACACACTTTCTCCAAACCTAACTCCACACCATCCTTTCTATTCACACCGTTCCAACCATTGAAGACCTCAATAAAATTGCTTCTCTCAAACATCAATGAGTATCCGAGGATGAAGCATCTCCGGGTTCAAATTAATTGAGGTAGTTTTCCATCCATTCCATGTTCATTTAGTAATTTTATTATCATACCTTCTATATGTTTTTTTCTTCTTATTGATCAATGATTGAATATTTTCATGAAGTGTGATGATTGTGTTACTTGTTATATAGTGTATATTGTTCCTGTTTCCGAGATAATGTCATGTTTGTAAAGAGTGAGAAAAAAAGGATTAGATTGGGGCTGATTGTGGACAATAATTACATCTTCGTATGAACACAGGTTGAATGTGCGATTTGGTCACAGTTAATCATCCTCTAAAATCTGGAATCGAAAGTTGAGTGATGTTGCATAGGCTAGGAAATGATTGAAATAGCTATGAATGTTTTGTGACTTCGGTCTCTCATGCATGTTACGTCACTTTAAAGAGGATCAGGTACTTTTTCCATGTTAAGATTAATTTCAACTGCATATGACTATATTATGTGTATTTCATTTGGTGATTGCCCAATTCAAACATAAATTTTGTTTCCCGTGTATTGGTTGTAATAAGACAAAAATATTTATCAATGTACTTTTAGCAAGTAGATGGACGGACTTGTCATTTCCCTAGTCCTCCTGACAATGTTAATGCCGCACAACGTAGAAAATGAATGTCCAATACAATTAATGTTTCAATTTCATATCAAAATTATGTATTTTAATATATTCTAACATGTATTGGTAATAAATGTTCAAGTTATGTTCGTTTTTTAACATGTCATTCTTTCCCACATTAATTGAACAACAATTGATTGTTGTATGATGTTTAACCATTTCAAAAGTTATGAAATATTTAATAACATGTAATGGTTATCGACGAACGATTGTTTGTGTAATCAAATATTAAATATTATAATACTGTACGAGAATTGATGTCTCCACGGTTAATCTGTAACTTTGCACAAACTGGTGAAGAGACGACACCTTACCGACGTAGCATAAACGAATATCAATTGTTTTTTGCAAAATCGTTCATTCAAAAGGACGTCATATTCATTATCCTTCCACGTCAGCAAGCACACGGCATGGGTACCCAAGAGCATGCAATGCCACATACCAGCGTCTACGACGTTACTCTTATTTATCTGCAACGTTAGCCTGCACGAAATCGTGGCTATTCTCTCCTATTTGTGTTATGGCTACGCGGTCACGTGGCGACTCTTGACATCTTGAAACAGTCAAGTGGTTGTCTTGAAGACCCTTAGGTATCATTCTTTGGTAAGGGGGATATGGCATCAATGGATTTACATTAGCAACAAAATGAGTGGATGATAAGGATGTCTCTCAGAATAGTGGTGTTTCACTTGTGTCAAAAACATTGCATGTAGGTAGTGTGGCCGACAAAAATCCGATGTATGCCCATACCTTTTATTTTGGAACCATTATGGAAATATGGGAGCTTGATTAGGTTACAATGAGAGTGCCAGTTTTCATATGTAAATGGATTGATTTTAACACCGGATAAAGAATGGAGGATTAGCTATTCACGGTAGTTGATCGGAGTCAGTTGGGTCAGAGAGAATATCCATTCATAATGGCCGCGTAAGATCATCAATTCTTCTATGCAGAGGATCCTATCAACCCTAGATGTAAGATTTTAGTTGAAATGTAAAGGGCTTTTCTTGAGGAATATGGACAGGAGGGAAGGATTGGTTTTGGGTCCAAATACAGTGATTGGATTGACCAAAGACCGTTTTTTACTTGAAGAAGATAATGCAAGCTTTCATGGGTATTTAGGATGCATCGACCACGATGACGATGGGAGCTTCCATGGGTATTTGGTCACCAAATTGATTTAAAGGCAATTAAACAACCACAAAAATGTTTTTTAAATAACCGCCTTTGATAATAATTAATTGAAGGCAGTTAACGTTATAACCACTTTTAATTACCCCTAAATAAAGGTGGTTGTGTCAAACCTCCTTTGATTAATAATTTTTTCTACTTTGAAACAGGGCCCCGTAATTCCTTCTAAGTTCGTAACCAAATTCTCTGACCCTTTCTTAAAGTAAGAAAGTTCTTCTGAATTCAGAAGATCCATAGGTGCCCTTTTATGAACATAGGAGGGTATTTACTTGTGCAACATTTTTTTTTATAATTGTGGGTTTCCAAATTCGGAACTAAGTTTGTGTATAAGGAAAAAAACATGCCCATTTCTTTAAATTCTCACCAAATTTTTTCTGAAGATTTTTCTCCCATTTCTAGTCCATTGATAAAGAAGTAAAGTTAATACATCGAAGAGCATCATTTTCCATTGGAGAAGGTAAGTTGTATATGAATTTAATGCTTGACATTATCTTGAAATTAGGGTTATATATAAATCTTGAATTAGGATTTGTAGTCAGTTTAATTATAAGCTGCTTATGATTATTGTTGTGATAATGCTAATGAGTTTCATTGTAATTAATTAGTAGGATAATGATAGAAATGAACTCATTTCTAATGATCTTAGAAAATCACCCGATTATATGTCATTGATTGAAACATTTCTTATTTTAGTGTTTGAAGATGCCTCCGAAAAAGTTTGGGTGCGAGCATGATGCCCGTGTTAAGATTGTAGAAATGATGTGTATTTAGGGAGGAAGAAAGTGTGGCAAGATCTAATAATGAGGGGGTTTCAAACTAGTTACACTTCTTGGGTTTGACATGGGGAAGTTGGAGAAACCTCTCGCACGATTGAAATGAACAACACAAATGTGGAAGATGTATTAGAAGGGAATGTGGAATTTGACGACATGGTGGAGGATATTGCAAGAGAGTTTAAAGGTTAACCCGAGTTCTTACAAGATTTACTTGATAAATAGACACCATTGTATAATAGTTCAAAACAATTGGTACTGAGTACCACTTTGAGGATAATGAATTTGAAGCAAAATTTCGGTGGACCGATGAGTCAATGACCAAAACTCTTGAATTTTTTAGGTAATTGCTCCCCGAAGGTAATCTCATGCCAGATAAGTTGTATGCCGCAAAAAAAGTTCTCTACCCAATTGGATTGGAACTGGAAAAAATACATATTTTCCTGAATAATTGTATGTTCTACCGAGGGAAAGATGATGAAAATCAAGAAACATTTTGGGTATGTGGTGGGTCTCGCTACAAGTTAAAGAGGGTAGGTGTGGAAGTGTTAACTAAATCAAAGAAACAAAAACTCCTACAAAAGTGATGTGGTGCCTCCCTATCATTCCCCGATTGCAGAAGTTATTTGAATTGAAGGAAGATGCAAAATTGTTGCACTGACACGCGGAGAGGGATCAACCAGTAGATGATGTGATTAGACTTATGTCGGATGGTGAGCAATGGAAAATATCGATGTTCTTTACCTCGGCATTTGAGGTTGGGCCTATGTACTGATAGAATGAATCCATTTGTCAATATGAGTAGTACGCATAGTTCTTAGCCTATTATGTTGGTTATCTACAACCTTCCGCCATGGTTAACAAAATGTAAGCATGTATTGTTATCTATGTTGATTTCTTGTCCTGAGCAACTGGGTAATGACATAGGTGTGTACCATGATCCTCTCGTCAAGGATTTGTTGACTCTATTTAATGTGGGTGTTCAAACATATGACGGTAGTGTTAAAGATTTATTTACATTGAAAGCGATGTTATTTTGCACCTTTAATAATTTCCTTGCTTATGGTAATTTCTTTGGTTACTCTATGAAAGGTCACTTTGCTTGTCCCATGTGAGGATACTGATTATCACCAGTTGAAGCATGGTTCCAAAACTGTTTATCAAGGTCATCATAGGTTTCTTCCGGAGGACCTACCATGGTGATTGCTGAAGAAATGGTTCAATTGGAATACAGAGGCTAGAGTAGCACCAATTGCATGAATAGGCAAACAATGAAGATTTTCCCAATGACTTTGGGAAGAAGAAACGTAAAGTGCCTGTGGATGAGACTTGGAAGAAATGCTCCATTTTTTCAGATTGTCTTATTGGGAGCATTTTGATGTTAGCCTTTATCTCTATGTCATGCACATGGAGAAGAATATGTGTTATTATTTGGTCTAGACGTTGTTGAATACCCTTGGAAAAATAAAGGACAAGCTTAAGGCTCGAATAGATTTGGTTGAGATGGGAATTATGAAGAACTTAGGGCCAGTGAGTTTCGGTGAATATTATTACTCGCCCCTTTCTTTCTATTCTATGTCTCAATCAAAGAATAAATCACTTTAGTAGTGTTAAGGTCCCTGCCAGGTGTTTGTCCAACATCTGTACATGTATGTCGGTTAAGGAGTTAAAGTTAGTTGGGTTGAAGTCTCATGATTATCACAATGAAATGCAGAAGTTGAATACCATTGCGATTAGATCGCCATTTCCATCCCATGTAAGATTGTGCATTAAGAAGCTATGTTTGTTTTTCATGTTTATCTGTAGTAAAAACATTAGTTACTCAAAGTTTGACCAGTTGCAATGAATGATTATTGGAGTTTTGTACAGGATGGAAATGTATTTCTCCGTTCATTCTTTGATATTATGGTCAACCTGTTTGTTTATCTTGTTTAGGAGATAAAGATTTGTGGTCTTGTGTTTTGAAGGTGGATGTACCCATTCGAGAGGTACATGAAAATATTCAAGCATTTGTGAAGAATTGGAACATACATGATTCAAGTATGGTACAGAGGTATTTGGTAGAGGAGGTCATTGAGTTTTGTACAAATTATATGAAGGAGGTCGATTCGGTTGGTGTTCCAAGTCATAGACATGAGGGGCGGTTGGAAGGTCATGGGGTTAGGCAGGGCAAACTTTTTAGCCCTAGCGTGGAAAATTTTATTACTACCCATCTTTATATTCTTCAAAATGATGAAGACGTTGTCCCATATATTGAGATTCACGTGGATGCCATTAGAGTCGCCAACCCTTATTTCAATTACACTCAGGTTATACAATCACACACTGGGACTTTTTGAGTCATGGATACGTGATCATGTAGCCGTGGGAAATCATCCTATGAGAGTTAAATGGATTGATAGACCACTTGGTATTGTACTTTCTTATGGAGGGTACGACGTCAAAATTTTTTACTTTCGCCACAAAATTAGTTGATAATAAGTGTGTGTCTCAGAATAGTGGAGTGCCTCTCATGTCTGAAGCTTTGTATGTCAGTAATGGAAGTTAAAATAATCCTATGTACACTCATCAGTGTTACTTTAGAACAATTTCAGGTATCTGGGAGCTTGACTATGTTCTTATGTGAGTTACAGTTTTTAAATGGTAATGGGTGGATTTCTACAATGGGTAGCAGAGTCAGGATTTTGGTTTCACCCTTGTGAACAGGAGTCGAGTCGGTTGGTGGGAAGATTCTTTCATATTAGCTTCCTAAGTGCACCCGGTTTTTTATGTAAGGGATCCTTCTGATCCTAGGTGGGAGATTTTTATGGAAGGAAAATGCACTTTTATTGAAGAATACAAAGTTGAAGAAATTCTTGGCTTCGGTCACAATCGAACGAGTGTTGGAATGGATGATGCAATCCTACTTGAGGAAGACAATCATAGTTTGAACTGTTCCATCAGCCGCAATGATCAAGTTGAGGGGATTTGGGTGGACGTATGTGGTAAGGTAAGTTGTAAAAAGAGGAGGGCCTTACCAAGAAAAGAAAACAGAAGAAGTAGTGTCATCATTTGTAAATGTTTGTGTTTTGACAATTAAGTGCTTCAAATTTTCATGGTCAAAGCTTCATTTTGAATGATACATGTATTTTGGTTTAAGGAGTAACACAAAGGAAGATGAACTCATAATTCAAACACTGATTAATCAATCAATTCAAATAGCATTCATAGAAAATATCACTTCTTCTTACAAACCATTAAAACTAGAAAATAATAAGTCAATAGAAGCTAATGTTTAAAACTAAAGTCAAGAAATAGACATCATTCTACAGCCAACAAAAGTTCAAATCTGATAAAAATATCATGTGAACAAAACAACATCTATGGGAGGTCAAACTCTAAGTTATCCTGAATATCACCCGTCAATGTGGATCGATCAATATGAAGACAGTGGATAGAAGTGAGATGGCACTCGTACGCTCACTGTCTTTTCTCCATTTTCAAAATCCTCGCTTTCATGGCGGCAAACTCCTTATGCATCGACTTATAACAATCTCTTATACCTTTGAAGTAGGCTTTTACAAATGTACAAAACTTAAACACGTACAAATAAATATCTATAATAATATACAATAATTATAAAAATTCCAATGAAAAACAATAATTCACTAACCTTCATAAACTCTTGACTCTTGCTCGGCTCCCCACCTTCTTTTTTCTTATGGCGTCATTTATGATCGACCAACACCCGCCTCTTATTTTCAAAGTAGGTTTTGTCGAAGTACTTAGGCAGTTTCTTCTCACCGAAAATATCCACACCCTTGGCCTTCCTTAATATTTTGGTGATAAAATTTCTGTAAGGAAGACTTCTCACCACCTTCGTCGAGGTGGCTACCCAAACCATGTGCCTAAATATCAATGTCGTGGGGTTTATTTTCCTACCTCCAATTATGAAATGAAACAACATCAAGGTGGTATAGGCAGGCTGGGTGATATGTCCAGCGGTCGGAACTAAGCTTCTAGCAATCATTTCATAGGAAATGCGTTGATCTATTGTTAAATGATTGAGGGAAAAAGTCTCAGGCTTACCCAAGTTGGCAACATCATGTTGAAAATACCTAACACTACATTTGATAAGGTCAACATATGGGTAATCAACAAGCATTGGCCATTTTCCCCTATTGAAAACATCATCACATAGACCTTCGATATGTTTTAGATATAAGCTTTCCATATTCCTATAAAAGAAATCTAGGGATCCATTCAAAATCCATTGTTTAATAGCAATATAAATTCCCCTACCCTAGTGGATTAATCACCATTCACAACCTCGTGTAAATTGCTATAGAATTGACAACACAAATCCTAACACAATGCTTCATTACACTAGAGAAAAGTTTCTACATGTTGGTTACGAAATTTTCTAACGGTTTGGCTAATCCATTTCAAAAGTATTCATTGAAATCAACAACATAGCCATCAAGTAACTTTCCTTCCGCACATAATTAATTGACTGTACCTAGTTTGTGCAAAAAACTACATAGATTTGATTTGGTCATACCCAGAATTTTTCCCGGTGGAACGAAGGATGCGTGTTGAACCACCTCTTTCCATTTTTAATTTTTCCGATTTGTGCTCTCTTGATGTATTTTTGGAGCCAATCAGATATCCGAGGTTGAGAATGCTCTCCAAGTTTTGAGAATTTGTTTGGAATGAGAATATACGATCAAAATTTGGGTTTTTTAAATATACGGAGCATGTTCTGAGTCCATAACCTGTTCCGGCACTAATATATGAAGATCTAATTCCTCGCTTCCGAGTTCATTAAGTTTAATTCATCTCTTCACGAACTGAAGCCGAGGAGCATACTAGCTAGGGACGATTTTAATTCACAACAAATGCACGCTTTTTTTAACGCGAGAGGGGCCGGATTTTGGAGCTGAGCTCGGAACCTTGATTTACAAGTTCGGAAGCCAATTTGGACCATATAATCAACATGGACCAATCCAATTACGAGTTTGGAATTATTTCTAGCCTTTTTTACATAGATCCAAATCTCTTCCAAGCTCAGAACCTAATTAGCTAGAATGGTAAATTTCTTAAACAAATGAGTTAAATGGAGTGGTTTGTATATTATATTAAAAAATTAAAGTTCTTGACATCACCATTGAAAACAAACACATAAAACAACAAAGCGAGCAATTTTAATGAAACGATCATATAATTGGCCATAATTCATGCATAAAATCAAATCATCCCCAACCTAACATAAAACCTTAATTGTATATAGAAATTTTTAAAAATATCAAGAGTAATAATCCCAAAAGATTTCATAAAAATGAGAATCTAGAAGACAAATGCCTAGATATATTCAAACATGCGATAAATATCACTATGAACCTCCCCCACCTTGGTCACTTCCTCACTGTCCATGAAAACTGGGTCAAATTTTTGTGGCTCTTCGTCCTCGCTTAGTTCATGCGAGAGTCCCTGAGCTTCCATAAAACGTTAATGTTGGCCATCCGCTCTTGCCAACATTTCTGAGGTCTCTTTCACATCGCCACAAATGCAGTTCAAGTACCCCCTATGGTACTCTTCCAGCTGCTCTGGGAAGCTAATCAACAAAATCAAACTCAACATAATCAATTTTCAATAATTACTTTATTTTTTTAAAATTTTATATAAAATATTAAACAATGTTATATACTTACGAGATCCCAATCCCACAGCTCTATTAAGTTCCGCCTCCCTAGCTCTTTTTGTGTTCTTCGTAGCCTATACTGGAATATCTCGTTGCTCCCATTTATTTTCATCACCGATCCTCAACTTCTTATGCTGAAACCATGCCTCATCATAAAAATCTAACCGAGCAGGATTATCTTTAGGCTGGACATCAGCATGAGCATAACATTGATCAAGCCACCGTAAGGGAGATTTTTTAATTTTATTTTTGGTATTTTTGGTATTTGTGGCCTTGAGTATACTCATGATTATGGTGAACCCGGGGTTTACCTTTAAACCCTCCATCACAAAGTAAAATAGCATAAGATTCCCAATGGTCAGCTCACATGTGTGTCCACCCTTGCGGAAAACATTCAAACACACCCACTCAATAGGCCTCTGCTCTACCGTCAAAACACCTATATTATAGCTTTCCGTCAGGCACATGGTATTTCCTGTCCTATTGAATTATTTCCCATCCATAGCTACGAGGTCTAATGGCGTGACTTCGGTGACCGATGACCATATCTGTTGGTGATAGATTTCTATGGGGCACGGGAAGTGTCGGGTGTTAATTTATTGGGGAAGGTGTAGAAGCTACCTAGGGCCTCATTTATTGTGTACTTAGTAACCGCAATTATTTTCCCGTTCACGTTAGTAACATCATGATTATTCATTCTTTATCCCAAATTAGAATAAAATTGAATAAGCTCGTTTACATATACATTTTCCTCTAAACATAGTTTTTTTGAGATGTTGATCTTTAAAACAGTTAAATAAATAGCGTAGGCTCAAATATTCAATTTATTATGCCCGAATTACTTCATCATTAATAATCTTACGTTGGAGAATTCTACATACCCCTCCTCTACTTTTTTATATTGAAAAATCATTTTGGTGGCTCGATCTCGGTGAATGGTTGACGGCTATGGTCACTCGCTGCCTCGATACTTTTCTTTGTGTATCTAGGCCTTGACATTGTGATCGGATTGGTAATTTGGGGAAGAATTTGAAGGTTAGGGTTTGAGGAGGGAGATGAATTTGGGGATTGTTTGTAATATCGATTTGCAGATTTTGGGTCTCTTTTTATATACTAAAACAGGTTCCAAGGCCTTTGAATGAAGTGACGTATGCTCTTCCAAGTTTGGAATAGCTATTTAATGGGGAAAATATAGCATTAAAGGTAGGTTTCAAAGGGTATTAAATACCCTAATAAAAACCACGAGTTTCCCCTCTTTTCTCCCCCACAAAAACTTCTACGACCCTTTTCTCCATTTCTCTTCATCTCCAATCCATGATTTCTTCATGTGATGATTAAAGGTAAGTGTTAATGCTTACTACTCCTACATTCCTCCTCTATTTGGTTTGTTCTCACTTCATTTCCACATTTTTTTGGTGTAAGATCATAACATTTGCTATTGAACTTGAAGGTGAGCAAGGTTTCCTAAAATTGAAGCTCCCACTTGTTTGATGTAAAGGTTGTTGTTTTAAAACCTGAGATTATTTGAACCTTAACAATGGATTATTGAATGGTTGATCATTTTTAGGAGTATTTATTATATTGATTGTTTAATATGATTGTTGCGAGCTTCGAGTTTCAATGCTGCGAGCTCTGCATTCGCTTTAGTCAGGTCGCCTCGAATAAATAACAGGTACATGGTAACTGTACTCTTCCAAGAATGCGCTCCACCTACAAATAAAGAAACAAAAACCAAGTTTATGAATACCATTAATTTAATACAATAGGTAATTGAAAAATATGAAGTTATTATACTCACGCGACAACTCTACCCTATCCAGAGTGCCATCCATCGCTCTCTTCGCAGCCTTAGCGACAGCACCGATGACGACCTTAGGTTGCCACTTTTCATCTTCACATCGAGTCATTTTCTTATGCTTGAACTAAATTAAATCGTTATACTCCAATAACAATGGCCTGTCAACTGGGTGAACCCCAAACTGTGGAACAAACATTTTGATTAACTCGCCATAAGGGTAGATTCTTTTTTCTCCCCGCCGCAACCTTTATCATGTAGTTAACTATAGTGAATCTGGAGTTAATCGGGATTCCCTATATCGCATAGTAGAACAACATGAGGTTTCCGATTGTGGGCTCGCAAGCGTGGTCGCCCGAGGGAAGAATGATCAAGCAAATCCACTCGTAAACAACCTCTGTTCAACAGTTAGCACCCCACATCATACTCGGCTTATCCTGCCCCACCACCTACCATATGAAAGTACTTCTCATCCATGACAACCAGGCAAAGTGAGGTGGCCTCAGTAACTGCAGGCCATTGTTGTTGGTTGAATTTTTTTTTTGGGAACCGCCAGGTGTATTAGTATGCAACTTAGTGGGATCGATGTATGGGCAATATAACACAAGATTTATTGTGTATTTGGTTATAGTTACAGGCACTTTGTTAACCTTAGTCACATCCTTATTAGAAAAGTTTTGCCCAAGATTAGCATAAAATTGTACCACTTCGTCATTATGAACCCTATTCTCTAGAGTCATCAATTTTGTCATTTGTTTATTTCTAAAGTAATGGAGTAGGTATTCTAAAGACAAATATTCAATATCCTCACTACGTACTACCTTAGGATACCTTAGGATTAGTAAATTTACGCAATCGGAGAAAATAAACATACCTCATCTCCGATTCACTATTGAAGAACCTAGTGGACGCCCATTACTCGAAGTATGGTTGATGACTCCGTGTGTTTGCATTCCCAAGGTTGTTCTTCCTTCCACCATGGTTTCTTGCCATTAGAGAATCTGGTAAAGATGGTGGGAATTTCACTAGGGTTTGTGGGTTTAGTTAATTTTTGGGGATTTTTAGTCCGTTGATTTCCATTTTTTATACCAAACACTTTTTCTGAACTCAGAACTAAATCTTGACTAAAATGTAAAAACCCGATGCTCTTCTGGATCCGCAATAGGATGGGGAGCTCCGTTTCGAGTTTGGACAAGACAAGTGCAGGGGGGAAAATAGCGCCGATAAATACTTGTAAAGGGTCATTAATATTCTAGTTTTGAGCACGAGTTCCCCCCAAGAAATACCTCAAGAACACACTTAAATCCTTCTTACCTCAAATTCTTCATCAAATCATCACCTAATGTCATTTACCAAATACATGCCCCACCAAACCTAGCTAATCTAATATATGTTCATCAATCAACAAGGATCACTAATGAGAAGGAAAGATTGTGGGTAAGTTGAGGTTGTGAAGAATCATTTCTTT
This sequence comes from Rubia tinctorum, assembly GCA_032355605.1. Lineage (NCBI taxonomy): Eukaryota > Viridiplantae > Streptophyta > Magnoliopsida > Gentianales > Rubiaceae > Rubia > Rubia tinctorum. Next base: position 28,164 of record JAULKM010022640.1, read on the forward strand.
GCTAGGGTTGGTGTTCATTCCAACTTCAAATCTATAAGTTAAATTATTTCATTTTCATCTCTTTTTGTATTGCTTAATGGTGGTCATTGTAAGATGCATCTAGTTGAGGGCCGATATCTACCTTGTGGTGAAGATAATATATTGTTCATTTCTATTCTAGAAGACTAAAATATATAAACACTAGTTTTGCTATTGTGTTATTTTTTCATCTATCATGATTTTTTGTTTATTTTGTTAGTATAATTGATTATTCACTTAGCTAGGGTTTGTGGGATTTTGTTGGAATTGTGCATATTGAGTGTAATTAAATTTTGGTTCATTAAAAATGTTTTTGATTTGGTAGTACAATGTCAAGAAAAAGAACATGTGATGATCCACTATCTTCGTATGGGGGAAATACCAAACAACGGAGGATGGTATTGATAACGGGGATGGGTGGGAAAAGATAGGAATTGCTAAAACATAGTATAGAACATTGGAGAAAAGGGTGACAATAAAGGGAATGACCTTGTTAGTTTTTTACAAGGTCGACCAATGTTTATCGAAAGAATGAGCTAAATAGTCTAGTTGGTTAGGCAAACAGGGTAGGACAAGGGTAGACATCCATTATTACAATTGAAAGGATGTGCCAAAATAATACAAGGACACCCTATGGATGGAGTGCAAGGTAAAATTCTCGTCATTTGACAATTTTCCAACATATTTGCCTTTTACAACTCTAATTCAATGATAATTTCTTTTTGTCAGCATATTCTTTAAACTCCCTATAGAAATCGTTTAAAATCGATAGCTCGGACATGGAAGAGTTAAGAAAAAAAGAAACGAGTATGTTGTTGAAGAGTTGGTGAGAACACAAGTACACTCTGCCAATAGATTACATCTTACTAAATAAAAATGGAGATCTTCCGTGGCTCACTTACACACATATTAAACCAAAAAGATGGGAGATCCACAAAAGAAGAGCCCTTTAGAATCAACAAAAATTTAGTAAACCAAATATAATAGATTGATTTTAGATTTATAAATTATATTTTTACATACCTTCCACATCGTCACGTAGGGTACAAGGGATGAAAAGTGATGGAATGATTCTTTGAACGTTTTCCCTCATAGGAAGAGTCATGGTGGGTTTGGATTGGCGGCCCTTGAAATTGTATGGGAAAGTTTCGAACAAGATGTTTTGTTGGCGATGGAATGTGGGATGACTGAAGAAGGGGCTAGGTTATCGATTGGTCATTCCGATCGATGTGGATCAAATAGAATGGTGTGTTCTTTTTTCCAAAGGTCGACAAAATAAACATGGTCGTTACGAAAAGGATTCCGAATTGAATTATCGGAACAAGTGGTAATCCTATTATCAAATCCAATTTTATTTATAAAAACTACATATTTATTATCGTTGAAGTTTGACTTGTTGTAATATTTTTATAGGAGAACTTAAAATAGGATGAAATTCAAGGTCGATTCATTTCAACTGGTTAATACGACGTCCTGTGCGAGGCTATCAAGAAATTCGACCACCCGGGGCGGACAAGAGGAGTGGGTGAATCTATGTCACAAAGACATTCTTTCGATATAGTACGTTGTTATGACAGGGCAAAGCCATCAAGAGTCCATGCCTTGCAAAAGGAAGCCCAACTTAGAGATAAAAAGGTAGAGCAAAAAGATTTTTTGATTCGGAAGTTGGTCAAGCATTCTGGTTTTCCTTTATCAGACAATCTAAAGGGTCTCACTAGCACTTGGGAGACACCCTCAAGAGGATCACATGACTCTCTGGGTGAGATTGAGGTTAACCGCGAGCCCATACTTCAAACTACAACAAAAGAACATAATCTCGACAAGGCAATCTTATCCACCCAAAAAATCGTAAAATCCATTGTAATTCATTGCGCATTTTTATTTTGGAATAATATTAACTAACTATTATTTATTAAACATAGCCTTCACATTTGTGCGAACTTTTCATTGAAATTGGTGATAACGCAAGAACACTACCCGTAGCCGGTGGTATTCTTCATGAAGCAATGCTGTATTTATGGTTTATTCAATGATATCCAAGCAATTCCATCAGCAATCAGTATGGAGCAATGCAGCAGCATTACTCCATACTGATTGCTGATGGACTTGCTTGGATATCATTGAATAAACCATAAATACA
>JAULKM010022671.1:0-14115 GCA_032355605.1 Rubia tinctorum
ATTAATAACTTTTGCTACGTATGTTAATATCATGTAAAATTTTAATATTTGGAAAGTACATGCTACGAAGAATCCAAAGATACCTCACATGATAATATTACTACTTATATATTACATGAAATTTATGGTCAAACATGGCTTAAAAAAGTTGATTAAAAAGTGTACCAAACATAGCTGAACGGAGGGAGTAGGAACATAGCACGTTACTCATATATTTCTTATACTGTGTAAAAAAACACAATGATCGGTCACATATGACTCTCATAATTGTTGGGCTGATTGTTCATAGCAAAGAAGAAGAAAAATCACCAACAAAAGAAGAATAAATCCGAGAAAAGACTCCAAGCAGTCAATGAGAATTAAGGCACAAATTTGACTTGAAAACTCTTTTGATTTGAAGAAGAGAAAGCCACCAGGAATTTATTTTCTAATCCGAATAAAATTTAAAGTACATCGGTTCACATTCCCTCTATCCCATAATAAACTTTTTATATTTTTTAAATATGTTTCACAAATCATTTTTTATATGTAATTTTTTCATATGTAGTCATTCAATCAACAAAATTTACCCTCATTAAATTTCTAAATTTATCATAATTTGCTACTTTTTGATAACACCCGTGCAATAACTTACAAATTTTAATTTTTGAAATTAAAATATGCTGCCACATTAACCTGCATAAAAGATTGTGCCAAAAGCAACTAAGAAATTTATTGTGAGGTAGAAGAAGTATCAAATAGTAAACATTTCACCTGTAATAATATTCAACGCTAAAATACGATCTCCATTGGACAAGTAGTAACTATATTAGAGCATCCACAATGGTTACTCTTTAATCCCACAATTTTTAATAAGGAGTACTTATTAATTAATGAGAACCATTGTGGAGTTTTAAGAACCACTCATTAATAAGGAACTACTCCTTAATTAAGGAGTTGGTATGAAATGTCAATCAACCAATGATTGACACTTGGCATGACTTGTTTAGTATTATTAATTTATTATAACTTAAAATGAAGAAGAAGTGTTTAAGAAGTGCTTATTCAAGGAGGTCCATTAGTTTATATCAAAATTCATGATGTGACAATTAAGAACTAACTTTTAAGTACAATTCTAACGTGAATGCTCTTTTAACACCTGAATCTCCATTGTACAAGTAGTAACTGGTAACATCTGAAAATATTTAAAACTTGAGACACAAATTATGTTACGGTAATAAAATGATCAAGCTTTAGGAATCGGGAATAAGGCCATGGACAATGATAAGTCCGCTCTAAGACCGATCTTGCGGTTTCAATTCATTAAATAATCAATATCTTTCTTCCACCTCAGCAATTGAGCTCACAACTAAATCACTCCATTTTTTTCTCTACAATGGTTGAGACCACTTTAACCCCACTCCATGTACCCCAGTTGATTCTCTTTATCATACTCATTGTTTTTACCTTTAATATTTAATTTAAATAAATTTAAATTAAAAATAAATTAAAATGTGAAATTTAATAATATACCTATAATTTTAATTGAATTTTATTTTATTTTATTTTTTCAAATTTAATTTTCGAAATTAATTTAAATTTTATTTTATGAACCATAATTAAAAATAATCATATATTTTTTCAAAAAATGTAATTTAGATTTTTAAAAAGAATCAAAATTTAATTTCAATTTTTTTAAAAAAACAGATTTTTTTAAAGAAATTTCACTTTTTCAATTTTTTAAAATAAAGAATCTAATTTTCAAATTTAAAAAATATATTTTTTATTATTAGTTGGGACACGTGGCACCAAATGATTGGACCACATGTCTTTGTAGAAAAACGGGCCTGCATGTTGCCACGTTAGCCAATCACAGACCACCACGTAGCAACTGCAGGGAGAAGAAATGGCATGCACTGACGCGCACGCCCAGCAGCATGTGCTGCCTGACAAGGTAAAAGTACTTTGGGCCAGCTTAGATTTATAGTCCGGTCCCACGGACTGCATCAATGCTGCCTGCTTGGAACTTCTACCGTGAGAGTTTTCGATCTCAATTCCATTCTAATTTTTATTGAGCCCCTCTGAGCCCAATTGTACATGTTGTAAGTATTGATATTGATGGTGCCAATGTGGGAAGTTGAGAATGGACATGGTACAAGTACAGCTGTACAGACAAGATCTGCCGGGGTCTAAAACCACCACTTTTTCGGTTCTCCACGTCTCACGCCAATAATCTTGTAAAGGTACATCCACAATTATCCCTTCTAATCAATCACCATAACTAATGTTAATTAGATTTTTCCCTCATCAGTTTAAAGATAGAATGGTTATCATATTGTTATGGATAAACCACTTATTTTTTACCTTATACGTACGCTGCATTTGTTAAATTACTTATTAAGTTTAAAATTTTAGATATTATTTTTAATATTATATATTTTTATATTTTCTATATACATATCATTGTGGATTGTCCATAAACTTATGGAAAGACCGTCTTTCTCAAGAACTTCTCTTAAAGATATATTCCCTTTCCCTTCATCCCACTTCTTATTACTTAATTTGACTTTTGAGGGTCAATTGTATCAATATTTAAATATTAATGTATTTATTTATGTCTGTAAAAAAATTCTTAAAAAATAATAACTTAAAATAATTTGTTACGATGAATCTAATAACATATAACATTATAATAGTTTTACCTATATAATAATTAAATTTAATAATTAAATTTGACTTTTAAAAGTCAAATTAAACAATATAAAGTGAGATAGAGGGAGTACATTTTTCAGTTTGTTAAATTAAATATGGGTCTATTATGAAAAATTACATGGGGACGCGTGCACTAGCGCATAGTCACAATATAGATCTAACACGCAAGAACGGCAGGGTTTATTATAAAATCCAAGTAGATAATACCCGTTCTATGCACGAAAAAAATAATGTATAATTTAATTTAAAATTTAAATTAGTAGCAAGTTATTGTCACATGTATATAGAATTACACTTGCTGAAGAATTTATAATAAATTAATATATTTATTAATATTATAATACATTGAATGAAAGCAAATTGACTCGATCTTTGTTGACACGTTTCTTAACTGTTGTATAAAACTATTTTACGTTATAAAATCATAGTGATAAAAATAAGAAATGTTAGATGATAGTGAATGAATAATTATTCAACTGAAATTATTAATTTATATCTGTTTTACAAGGAAATATAAAAGGCATGTAAGGACATGTTCTCAAAAAAGAATAAATTATTATTCTAAAAAATATATAAATTATACTACATATCAAATTATTTGAATAAATAATTATTTTCTAATTAATTAAATATTTTTTGTGAATTATTATTTAATTATTATTTATTATATAAATTAATCAATGTAATAATTGTATTGTTCAGTTTTATATGCGCGGGACATAAACAAAACTAAATTTGGAAGATAGAAATTAGCAAATAAAAATAAAATATATAAAGAATGTATCATTTATTCGAAAGGAAAAGTAAAAAATGACTACATGAATTAAGAGATCTTATGGATGTATAGATTATAAGAGATGGGTATGAAATGCATTTAAAAAGGAAAGTAAATATGAGGCTGGTGTTAAATATTCGTGAGGAGACATTGGGGTTAAACGCGGCGATGGCGGTGGAGACGGAAGTGTGAGATCCAAAGGTGGTGCGGAGTGGTGGAATTGACGCGGCGGTGGCGATGGCGGTGGCGGTGGCGGTGGCGGTGGCGGTGGAGATGGAGGTGTGAGATTCGGAGGTGATGATGAGTGGCGAAATTGACTCGGCAGTGGCGATGGTCGGCAGTGGCGGTGGTCGGCAGCGGCAGACTGCGGTGGGTTGGTTGCTTGGTAGAAGGGGGGTGGTGACCGGCAGTGGGTGCTGGTTGGGTGGAGGTGGTGTGGTGGCGGGCAGGAGGGAGTTTAGGAAGAAGACGAATGTTCTTTTGTTTTTCATGTTTTTGGGTTTTCATTTGTTTTTAAGGAGGGGTAAAATGGAAAAAATAATTCTGATTTTATGAGTAAGGTTATTTTTGTCATTTTGAATCCAGTCAACAATCCAATTTGTGAGTCAACGCCAGATTTAGGCTGGAAGGTTATATCTGCACATTTTATCATAAAGTTTGGGTTAGTTTGACACATTTTCATTTTGCAGGGTTATATCGACACTTTTAGCCTAAAGGTTGGGTTATAAATGCATTTTACCCTTTTTAATATTGCTACTAAAGCCTTTTACCTTTCAATAATTTTAATTCAATCCCTTTTTTCCATATGTTTATGGAAAGACGGTATTTTCTAAGATTTTGCCTTGTAGTTAAACTTAACTTACCGTTGATACTCTATCAGCTTTACTACAACTAGTTTAAAATTATATTCTTATCTCAATTTTATTTTTAATTTGTAAATTCTGATATGGAATTGAACTATTTTATAAATCAATCAATGAGTTTTGTTAAGAAATTTTGAAGCCTATCAGTAAAAAGATTGGATTTTTTTAATTGCAAAAAGCATAAATCTCTCAAAAATATTAATCAGACATAATTGAACAGTTGTCAATGGAGGGATATACATGAAATACACTTATCAAAGAAGAGATAAACATTAAATGAGATAGTTAGGTTTAACTTGTCTAGGAAGGAATGTTGCATTTATTAATTACATAATGTTATTTCTCCAATTATTTTTAAAATCTGAAATGACATGCTGATGTGGCAAGTATAGGGGATGTCAATTGTCAAAATGGTTGCACTTTGAGTTATTAGTATAGGTTAGCTAATAGAAATGGGGAAAAGTACAAAACTAGCTCTATTAAATTTTGAAAGTGGGAGTATGACTTTGTAAAATATGAAAGTGCTAAACTAACCCTAAGACTTTGAGCAATTGTACAGACATGCCCAAATTGAACTATTCTGTCGTGGACTGAAGGAATTCAAGGCATTCCCTAATCTGAAAAGATAAAAAAACCTAAACTTAAAACTCAAATTTCCATGACCATTATACCCCAAGACTTAAAACTGAACTATTTTTCTCCTTCTTCAGCCACCGCGCCGCTGCTTAAACCCTAGTTGCGCCACCCACTCATGTGCGTCCAAAGCCACCACCTCTGCCTAGCACCACCATCGCTCCACCCTAAACCCTAGTCGCGCCATCCACTTTTGCCGCCCAGAACCACCTCCGCCTAGAACCATTGCCACTCCGCTAACCCTAACCCTAGCCTCGTCGTCAACCTCGCGAACTGTAACCCTAACCCCATCGCCAACCAAACAAACCCTAACCCTAGCCCTAGCCCCATCGTCAACCTCGCGAACCCTAACCCTGGCCAACCTCTCACCTCATCTGCAATCCACCGCTTATCTCAAATCCATAACCCTTGCTACTCAAAGACCACCACTCTGTCGCTTGAGCTCTCCCCGCGAATCCGACAAATCTAGCATGGCGATGCAGCCGAACAGTAATACTACTAGAAGTGGTTGTGAGGTTGTGAACGAGAAGGTCCGGTGACGATAGAGAAATCGGGAAAGAGGGAAAAAAAAGAGGGAAGGAGAAAGAGAATGAGGGTATTCTTGTCTTTTACTATTTATTTTATCAATTTTAAAAAATCAGGGGTATAATGGTCATTTTACTAATTCTGGGTCAAATTGGCCATTGTTATTTGGTTAGCGAATTCCAGGGTTAGATTGACACTTTCAAATTTTACAAGGTTATATTGGCAATTTTGACCAAAATATAAGGTTAAAAATGCACTTTTCTCTGGAAGAACTAATAGGTAGAGCTCATATATTGAATATTTGGCCCTGTCCAGCTGGGTTTATTTGGTGATGAGTTGAGTTTATGAGTGATGAGTTGAGTTTATTGGTGCTGAAATAGATTTTAAAAATATATATGTTTATTTAGTGTTGAGTTTATTGTGTTGAAATGTGCTAAAAATAAACTCAACTGAACAAGACCCTCTTGACTTTTATTATGATACATTTTAATGAATTTAGATTACTTTAGTTATGTTATTACCATCTTCATTTTGCTCGGTTTTATTTATGTTATTCATTTCAGATAAGATTGAATTACAGTTCAATTCAATTAAAATTTACAGTTCAATTAAATTCAGATTAAATGAAAAGAACATGATCTAAATCCAATCACTGGCTCCACTATTTCTGAAAAAAAATGAAACAACAACAAATAGATTAGAGAGCAGATGCTCAATTTTTCTGAAATATTTGTCTCATAGAACCAAAAGCCAAAAAATAAGAATCAACTGATGAATTAGTTACGTATAGCCTAGGTTAGTCGTAAACTAGTGCATTTTAATCTGGACGGAATATGTCAATTCAACCTTACTAATGACTAATGAGATAGTGCTTATATTTATATAAGTAAGATTTACCATAATTATAGAAGTAGAAGACGAAATAATTATGAACACTTAAATGCATTTGTGTCTAGGTCAGAAGCATAAGATGTCTCCATTATGAAAATAAATACTATTAGTCTATTACGCGTTCTTATCCCCACGTCACATGTCAGTTGACAAATCTTGCTCAACCACAATCCGATCCATATGTGCTGTACTATAATCTATCAGTTCCAGCAGAATTGACCACTTTACTTTTTTAAAATTAAATTTTAAAAACTTTGACTATAAATATATATTAAACTATATATAATAAAAATGTAATTTGAGATCTTGTTAGATTCATCCTAATATCTATTTTCTAAATCTCAAATTTTTATTCGAAATTGGTATATATAGATAGAGATATTGACGGTCAAACATGATCATTGAAAATCATAAAAAAAATAAAGTGGTCAATTCTATTGGGACGAGAGAGTATACAATAAATTATAATATAATTATTCTAATGGAGAAAATCGCTCGCAGTTCTTGATCACAAAATCTAGGAGAAACTCTTCTGCCGCATCACTCTCCGAGTCGCACCCCTTCTCTTTCAATATTTTTTCCCATCTCCTCATTAGGCGAGATGCGAAATAACAGTTTATTTTAATTCATGTTTTGTTATTGAATAAGTGTGAGATTTGTCATCATAGATAGTTTTGTTCTTCGACGTGATCGATCAGATCGTTGTATTCATAATAATAATTCGATTTAATCGTTCATGTTGATGTACTGTTCTCGATATGCTTGTACAGATCGTGTGTTCGCGATTCGTTTGTGATTTTATTTTTGGGTTTCATAAATCTAGGTTCGTCAAATCTATGTTGTTCAAGGTGTTTACAGTTTGGACAACATAGATCGTGGTTGGATCAAGTGATGTTACAGTTGTAGAATATTCCTGTTTGGCGCAGTGATATTGATGCATGAGACACTCCTCTTTGCCAAGTGATCATGTTTTTCGCAGGAAGCAAGTTAATATCTCTGAGGGCGAAATTACAATTTTTATTGGATCTCTGATTCGCAATAGTACAGACGATCAGTCTAGTTGATATGTAATTTAAATATCCTTGCAATATGTTAGTTATTGCTAGAGGTTAGTTAGTTTGGATGTCAATTCCACTCATTATAATCACCACTAGACATTTTTCCCAACATCTTAAAATGATTAATTTTTTTTAGAAAAAAAAAGAATCTTCACGTTGTTAAAGACATCTTCTCTACTCCCATAATTGAGTACAACTACAACTCATTGTAAGTGTTAACACCGAAAACCGCGGCTTCAATTCGCATCATCGATTCATCGGCCAACTATAAAAATGTGTATACTCGGTGAGAAGAAGAGCAAAATAAAAATGTTAATATAAAAATTATGTCAATCTATACCCTTTTAGTTATGGATTCTATAATTCACCTCTGATTAAGGATGTTCAGAATCCATATAATGATTTAGTTTAGACTAAAATGCTAAAATAACTATAATTTTATATTGAAAGTGTTAATATAACCCTACAAAACGAGAAGGTGTCAAAATATCTCTAACTTTAGATGTATGTGTCAAACACTAGTGGAGAAAGACCTATTAAAGGCAGTTATATCGAACCAGAGAAGACACTTTTCAAGTGTGTTCTCTGGTCTTGTTTTTGATCAGGTTTCCAATTCATTTCTGAATTCGAAACTCATTCCAGTGGTTCTAAAAAAGAGGCTTTCGGAAACCAATTGGTTTCTGGAAGCGTAGCAAAGAAAGCCAGTTATGACGCGACCCAACCAACAACATTGAAGGAACAACAACAAAGCAGCAACCACGGACACCCAGTGTCGGCGGGAACTCTGTCGCGGTGGCCAAGGGCTTTAACAGATGAATAAAGGGAGCAAGCGAAGGCGGTTCAACGGCGGAGGCCAGTGTCAGAGCTTCAGCAACGTAGGTGAGGGTGGAGGGTGGAGTGAGTGTGGGCGGCGGCGTGAGGGTGGCGGCAGTGGAGGGGTGGCGGCGGTGGAATGTGGTAGTACTAGAATGGAGAAGGTATTAGGCCTATGGAATTTTGGAGGGGAGAAAGTGTAAGGAGAAAGTACAACGGCGGGATAGTGTAAGAAAGACAAATTTGCCTCAGGAAAAAAATGAAGGGAGAAAGAAACCCTAGCCGACTTTATATACTTGGGCCCAAAAGTCTAATAAAGACACCACATTAAAGACGGTTCTTCAATAGAACTGCCTTTAATTGGCCTTTAATCGATTTAAAAGTGTCTTTAAAACTTCCTGCGTGACTTGGGAAGGAGTTCCGAATTCGGAACCTCACTCGGATCCTAATTAAAGGCGGTTCCTTAAGAACCACTTTTGATTACATGTCTTTAATCAAGAGTTTTTCATTTGTGGATCTAACCCTGAGAGTCGTTGATTTCAATTGTCAACAAGAAAAATTTACTGAAATGATCATTTCGCCCCTGAATAAAAAAAGGAAAATTAAAAATTGGAAAAGATGGAATAACCCTTCGCTCTTTCCTTTCCTCACCACAACCTCTTATTACTTCCTAAATTTTGTTCTCAAGCAATCCCCGTAGGGCTCGGTGAAACCATGGAGGCGAATCCCCATAGGGTGAATTGGGGGAGAAGAGGTCATGAGGCGGCCGATGAGCCACCACGGAATGCCGGTGGTGGTGAAGATGGAGACCCCGACAATAAATTGCCAGTAGAGTTTTGACGCCATCCATTTCACCTCTGTTAGTTTCGCAGGTTCTGGCTAATTCGTGCATGGAGTGAGCTAGGGCCTTGGAGGTGGTAGACAGCGGGTGGTTGGGATGGTGGAGCTTGGTCGAAGCTTGGTAGCGAGGGTGGTGAAGATTGGCGGCAGGGTGGTGGTGGGGATTAACAGTGGGCATGGTGGATCTTGGGCAGAGATTGGTGGGGATGGTGGGGATTGGCGGTGGGGGTTGTGGAGCTTGGATGGAGCTTGGCGGTGGCGGTGGTGGAGCTCGGGCAGTAGCTGGGTAAGAGTTGGGGATTGAAGAAGAAAAAGGATAAAATGAAGGTGGCGGGTGGTGGTGGCTGGCAGAGCCAGATAGTGGTAGATGGTGGTGGCGAGGAGGGTGCCAGGAGAGGGTTGTAGGTGGTGGTGGCTGACAGCGGGAGAGGGTGGTCATGGCTGGCGGCAATAGGAGGGGTAAAATGGGAAAAAATTAAGCTAAAATGGCCGAGGGAATATTCGTCATTCTAGGTCCGATCAATAGCCCTATTGGTGAGTCAACGCCGAAATGTGGCCTGAAAGTTATATTGGAACAATTTGACATAAAGTTATGGTTAATTTGACACTTTCTCATTTTGCATGTTATATTGGCATTTTCAACCTAAAGGCAGGATTTAAAATGCTGATAAAATGTAAAAGACTTTATTGCTGGTGCATTGATATCACATCAATGACATATCTCATCAATGATGAAGGTTACAATATATAGGGTTGCAAAGACCAAAGCCTAACGGGAATAAGATTCTAAATATATAAGGAAATTACCATGTATAACTAATTCTATAAAGAAATTAATTTTATAATGTAACTACATTCTATAACCCTTCCTTACAAGGGAAATGACTTCTTATTTCCTTATCACCCTCCCTCAAGTTGGAGCATGATGATCAAAAACTTTGATATTCCTGAATTCATGAAGAACCTATTTTAGTTCCTATATGGTTTTTTTTTAAAATTGAATTTCCACATACTTATTGTTTTCATCCACAATCAATCACATATAGCTAGCAGGCATGGAAATTTAATTTTTGTTGATCCTCCCACCATGACTTAAAAACACAACAACAATCCCATAAAAGAAATCATTCTAATTGACAGTCAATGTATGATGCCATGCAAGTATTCCAAAACAAAACAAAAAAAAATCCTAAACCCAACTCTTTTAATTTTAATTGATGGAACCCTTCTTACAGATCAATTTAAGCAATTTAGTTTAGTACTGAAAAATAAATTCAACTCATTGCAGGTATCGTCAACAGAACAAGTGGATCAAGCAGTTCAAGAGGATTAACAATTTCAAGCTCATAGTGAACCAATAGAAGATAACCAGCTTCGGATTATTGTAGTCCATGCCCAGGGAGATTACAGTGTAGTGCAAGAAACAGAAAATACATAAGCTTGGAACAATAAGTGCAGGCTTCGACAACAGTTTCTGGCGAGGGGTAACAAATGAGGTGAAAGAAACACAGCCTAACTCTGAATCACTGGGACCAGGTATCTCAAATACCAAGTAATATTAGAATATATATATATATATGCACACATATTCAAATCCTAATATTATGACTCATGCAAGTCGAAACATGCTTTTAATCATTAATGTTAAAATATTAGTTTGGAATGTTAGAGTAATAACCACTTCACTAACAAGATTTAAAAGGCTAACCACGATGCATAACATCTCAATTCTAATAATTATATAAACATAATCCGGATAAACTGGATGAATAATTCAGCTAAGTTTTCAAATAGCTTTCTCATTAATAAATTCTAGAACATGGATTATGATTAAGGATCCCTACTTATGTTCTTTAATCCACTTAAACAATCAATTCTCACTGCTCAAAATCAATGATGATTCTTCCCTAATTTCATTCAATCTTTATCAATCCAGGCCAGTTTCACTGGTACACATCACAACTACAGATAGGTACATAGGCACCGGTAATTTTCCATTTAGGCCCCGGTTATTCGGCCCCTTGGAATGCCGGTGCTTAATTAGGGCGGTGTAGTTTCATACGCACCGGTATATCGTACATGTGGTAAAATGTAGTTTCCAGCACTGATAACTTGTACCGGGGCTACAAATCTCCATTCCAGCACCTCCTTATTTTTGCACCGGTATATAGGGGTCAAAATTCCGGTGTATATGTTATTTTGTACCGGTGCTAGTAAATAGGTGATCAATAAAAAAAAACAGGAATCAAAATATTCATAAAACACAAAAAATGCACTAAAATATAGAAAAAAATGTGAATTGAATTCAATGAATACTCAACATTACTATTCAACTAAGATAGCGAATAATTCATATCAATCTACACTAATATATAATATATATATAAGTGCTTCTAACCAAGGTAGCTAAATCTTGAGCTAGTACTATTTCTTGAGCTCCGAGTACGAAATATTGATATGCTTCTCTAGCAGTCATATTATGCTCTTTAAGCATGCATTATCAATTGAGCATATATAAGCATAAAATCAATCACAAATACAACAACCCACCATTTTGAACATTGAAGGAAAGAAGCAAGATGGACACTAGCCTTTGTGCTTACCTCATCACCCCCAAATGGAAGAACTTGAATGGAAATATTCCATTCATGGCTGCTCAAAATAGAATGTTATGAGGGAGTAAGAAGCATCTAGAAGCCACTATAAATTTTATTGGAGCATTCTATCAGCTTGAAGAACGGTTACTCCAGAAAACTTTCCACATCAAATTTGCATGCACATATTACTATCAACAAAACCCACCCACCCACACACTCTCTATATGCCTGCCTACACAATCCATACACACATACAACATATACAACAACTCATAGGAACATATACACTCAAAAGAACAAGCACCTATACAGCAAAGCACGAAGGATCACAAAAATGAAAAACACAAATTATAATCTAGGCACTAAACTGACTAGAGGCATAAAACTCAAAGCCAAAAGTTAATGTCTATTTTAGCAATCATTTTGGCAGAAGTACTGCTAATTTTTTTCTTTGTATGCTTTAAGATTCCAAGAACAAACTCAAACTTTTATACAAACCAACCCCCTTTTCAAATGCAATTAAAAATATATTTCCTCATATTTCATCAATAAAAATCAAATGAAAAATTAAATAAACAAACAGAGAAACATTCATCTACCGTAAACCCAGTGTGTTTATTCAAGTTGAACTTTCAGTGTGTTTATTCAAGTTGAACTTTCCCTGGCAAAGTTGATGGAAATGCCAAGATGACTACCACCATAAATGACGACATTCCACGATTTGATCAAACATTCAAGGGTTATGTTCGGCATCCTTTAAGTGATATGGCTGGAGCAATAACAAGGTCAAGAACAAAGTTTAGGGATGTGGCATTGAATGCTTTGATGGATCAACTTCATGATGAAGAATTAAAGAATAAGTCGGCTAGAGCTTGTATTAATTATTCAAACTTGTCGATTAACTGAAGACGCCGTGAAGAACATTGTACTCTTTTTCCCACTGGGGTTTTTTTTTAATGAGGTAGTGTGATCATTGTAAAATATTGTAACATTATTTTATTTCAGTCCAATAACTCGACCATGTGGGCTTCCGAAGAGTTGATATTTTTGACCCAGTCCATTAGTTTTTTTTTTGTTGAAAATATGGTGTTTTATTCTGATTAGAATTATATTTTGAAAGATTAGATAAGGTAATATTCTTCTATACTTCTTCTTGAAGAAATCGACCATGCTAGAGTTTAAAATAGGTAGTTAGATATGATTTTAGCTTTTTAAACCTTCCATAAGTCGATTCAGTTTCCAATTATGTTTAGGGTTTGTGGCCGAGAATACTCCTATAAATAGGGCTTGTCCATGAGATTTTCACCACCTTTTAACAATCAAATATTCAGAATTTTTTAGTTATACTCATTGCTTGCGAGCGTCTTCTTTGTTGCTTAATCATGCGGGTTAATTAAGTATCAATAACCTTGTGAACTAATCATGTGCGCTAGTTAGTAAGCAAGTCAAAATTAAGTGTACCCCGAAGGCCATACACTTGAATTTCGTGCGACCACCATAGGGTTTGAGAAATCCCTATTGTTGTCAAAGATCTAAAATTCCGCAATCCAGAGTCTTCGCAAAGAGATTCATATCAATTGGTATCATAGCAAAGTAAAAGTTTCTGCGACCATCATATCAGTCGGCATCAGTTGGTATCGTAGGACGATAACAACTGGTACCTTCATTTATGTATTTTTATTTTTAAAAAAAGAAAAAAAGAAGGAAGCTAAATTCCCCCACCGCTCAAGTCCAGTTCCGACGAAGCTGATACCACACCGCCGCCAAACATTTTCACCACCGGTCATCTCCTTCGATCAGCATCTCTGACTGACCTCCAGCTCCGCCAAGTCCGCTCGTCGATCTCCGCCACTGATCTTCTCTGTCTCTGTCTCTGATCGATGGCCAGAGCGGCAGTTCACCGCCTTTCATATTCAGCTCCAATCGCCGCCGTTACTCCAATCAACTTCGGCCGACCACGGATTTCTACACCTTGACGAAACCATCTCTCCGGAAACTGTTTGTGCGAGTCAAAATTCGTTAATCTCTGGCGTAGTTCATTTCTAGTTCATCGCAGAAGGTCTCAGCGAAGAAGAAGCTTCGGCGCGTGGCGTCACCCGCGAACCACACTTGGGTATCAGTTTATTAGAGATTTGGTTGAAAGGAAAGAGGTTGTGGTAGACTATGTTCCAACATATGAACAATATGCAGATATATTTACAAAACCGTTGGACGCCTCAACTTTTGAATTTCTTAGGCAACACCTTGGTGTATGTCAAGTGTTAGGTATGCTTGAAACTCTACTATACAGTATGTATATTTTTGTTCATTTTTTTTTGGTTTGAAAAAATTAGAAAAACAAAAAAAAGAGGAAAAGAAGAAATTAAAATGGCGGATGAAGAAGAAAGTTGAAGTTGGTTGGAGGTATGTTGGAAGTTATGGATGTGACA
>JAULKM010022681.1:0-14114 GCA_032355605.1 Rubia tinctorum
TTTCTCTCTAGTGGAATCCGATCTTGGTCGGCCGTGGATGTAGCCAATTGGTGAACTACGTAAATTCTCGGTGTTTTGTCTTTTGCTTTATTTTTTTTGCTTGTTTTTTCTCGGGTATTCCGCACAACAAATCATCAACCCATGGAGTTGGGATGACGGAGCCTTGTCAAAAAAATTCGCCTTTTGATCCAAGTAAGCTCAGTTTAGTGCACAACTCAGCCTCTAACTGCATTTTTTTACAAATCATTAGTAAACAAATTTATTTCATCTTTCTGGTTTCAGAAAGTTCTTGAAAATTGGATTGGGTGGAATGATTTGGTTCGAGCCAGTTTATCTTATATCGAACCGGGCTAGACAGTAGCATTTTCCTATAATCAGTATATTTCTAAATTCTAATTGTTCCAAACTGATACAGAGATTTTGTTAACCTTACATGTTTTGTGTCTCTATGAAAATTGACGTCATGTTATCTCTTATTATTATAAAGGCTTTTAGGTGGGTTCAAATCATGATAGTCGTAGTATGAGAATTTACTTTTATAAGAGAATCTTTGTGAGCACATGAAAATAATCATCGGGTGGCTGACCCTTGGATTTTGCATAACCTCATCATCAATTTGTGATGGTGGGACAGGGGGCAGAGCTACACATGTGCAAGGTAGGGTAATTACCCTACCTTTTTATATAAAGAAAATTATTTTAAAAAATTTCTTAGTTAATTAATATATAATTTTTGATTAGTATCCCAGTTTATTTTTAATTTAAGACCCAATTTATACCTCTAAATTTAGATATTTTTAGATATTATTTGAAATTTTAACACTAACTTCAGGGGAGGAACAAGGAATTTCACATAGGGGGGACCGAAGTTATATATATATAATTCAAATCGACCATTAAGATAACAAATTGACTATATTAGATTATATCATTTAAAGGACAAAAAATTAAATACTAAAGATAAAACAGTGCTAAACAAAATACAAAATTGATATTTTTGAAATGGACGACCTTCTTCTTTTTATTTTAAGTTGTGATCTCCTCTCTTTGATCATATAAAAATTATCGATGATTAAATCAATGTTAAATGTTTATATTCCATATTGATAAAAATAATAATCTTGCAGAAAATCATCTTTCATTCGGTTGCAGAGACATGTTTTCGCAATTTTCATGGCTGAAAAATCTCGTTCAGATGTTGCAGTAGAAAGAATAGTATTATTCCTATACTTGTAATTGAAAATTTGGAATCACATTTTAGTATGCGTCCAAAGTATAGTATTAACTTGGATTACTATAGGTTAACCGGATTAAGTACTATAGGTCAACCGGATATAGTAATACGTATAGTATCCAAATTGGAATCACATACGCAAGTTTTACAACAAAAACTTGCGTATAATTAGATAAAAACTAAATATAAGTTGGATAAATATTAAAGGTAAAATTAAATTAAAAGGAATTCTATTTCTTGTTAGTCTCTAGATTTTTTTTATAAAAAAAGTACAACTTTTCTTCACATATGTTGTATATCTTGCGGCTAGAATATTTTTGTGGGGGACCACAACCTTTTTTTACCATACACAAATAAAGAAAATATAAGAAAAACAAAAAATACTAATGGTAAAAAATAAATTGACGGGGAATAGGCATCTCCTGGTCCCCAGTGTTCCGCCACTGACTTTGTTCAAAGATAGAGCCATCAAATTAAATTGTTATTCACCAAAAAAATTTACTGCACCCCTGTGGGATGACAGCGCTCTAAACGCGAGCGATTTCGCAATTTCCTCCGTGCAAAAGGTTTTTATGCCAGCTTGTAAAAGACATGTATGCCGTTGAAATTAAGTAAATCAAGGGGCATCCCTTATAAAACAGTCATTATGGTGGGGATATCCGGCACCGGCACCGGCAATAAAGAAGGATTAAACTTAATCCAAATATTTGGCTCTTTCCTTGTTTAATTCTGCAATATGAGTCCCACAAGAAATGAAAAGTAAATCATGCATTGAAGAGTCAAAAGACAGCCATATTAACGAGTGGACCAAAAAGGAAGAGCAAAAGTTAGCAGCAACATAATTTCACAACATAATAAACAAGCGAGAAAATGTTCAAAATGGTACTCACTTTTATGTGAAATTCATAGTTTCATATTCTATTTTCATAATTGTCCTCATAGGTGACACAATAGAATAAATGTCCCGAAAATTTACCTTTTAGCTAAAAGTGGGTACCAATATGACACAATTTTGATCCAAATTGGCACCCGTTTTTTGCTGAAATGTACCATTTTGAGATATAAATGAAAAACGGGTACTTTTTCAAAACAAATTTAAAATTTAGTTACCAAACTGTGAATTTCAATTAAAACTAAGTACCATTCTGGACAATCTCTCATAAACAATCACTCTCACCAACTTGAAACAATCACTCTCACCAACTTGAAACAATTGGGTTTTGGTACCTGCCGAACAGAGAGACAACTGGTTTCAAAGGAGACACAAATGACCTTTGGTACCACTTAGGGTTCTTCACAAAGTCTCTTTTGCTCGACACTTTTAAGGTTTCTGTCATCATTGGACACTAAACAAACTCAGATACTCACTTTGGATAAGCAGGTAAACTTTTTTGGGATTTTTAGTACTTTTGTAATGCTACTTTTTAATAACTCGACAACTCTGAAATATTTGTAATGTTACGATTCACTTATTTATTAATAAGATACTACCTTCATTTCATTGGATGTGACACCATAACTTTAAATACTTGGATTTAGGTAAATGAAATAAATGGATGAAATTAAATTTAAAAAGGGAAAAATAGAATGAGTGGATAAAATTGTAGGAATCTTGCCATAAAAAAAGTGTGTAAAATTCAAAAAACAACTGGGAAAAAATGTGTCAGATGCGATGAAACAGATGGAGTAGGTGTCATTTTCTTGATATGTATTACAGAATTGTCTTGATAACTTAGGGAATAATTATCATCTCAGCTAGGCCAGAGCCACTCTTTGCGTTAATTTCCTAATTAACAGTGTGATTTTTTACATTTTTTTAAAGGAAAAGTCTTTGAGTCATCTCTTTAAAAACGATCTTTTCATAAATTATACAAAGATCAGGCATTCAAGTGAAATTTTATCACAAAAAATGAAAAATTCGCAGGTTAAAGCAATTATAATTCGGGTCAAATTCGGGTTATAAGTTATTTGGGTAAACTCACACGCCTATTTGAGTTTTTGTTAGAAACATTACATATTAAGAGTGTGAACTCCTAACTTTATATTATTATAATTAAATTTCGTCTTTCCATAGGCGTATGGAAAAATGATCTTTCCCAAAATTTTGTCAAAACCTTTTATTAGACCGCCTAACGGTTAGATTAATAATGAAAAATATCATTTCATTAATTTTTAGTTTCATATTCGAATTATTTATATTTCGAGATATTTTTTAATAGATTTTTAAAATTATAGGAATTTTGTTGCAATACACAAAAATAAACATCAAATCATACTTTTAGTTACATTAATCATAAAAATGACTATGTTTATTGGTTAGGCGGTCTAAAATAAGACCTTGTGTATAAAAATGGCATAAATGGCATAAGTCTTGTTTTAAGTTTAACTATTAGATCAATGTCATTTTATAAGTAATTCACTAATGGGGTGATTTGATCTTTGATTCTATTTTTATTTTACCTCTAAAGAGCAACGCGAGCTATCAAACTTTACTGTGAGAACGCGATCAGTGCGATTAGAAACCACCCATGCGGTGTGGTGAGTGCAACCTTACTCTGATATCATGATATAATATAAAAAATATTTATTTAATGTAGTGTGAATGGTTGATGGTGTTCATCACCAAAGACCCATATACATAGGGTTACAAACTAAAATCCAATATGAAAAGTAAACTAAAGTCAAAACAGGAAAAGAAAACTAGTCTATAATCCGTCTTTTAAAAAAAAATAAAACCGACATAGATGGGATTTGGAGGGTGTCCTTCCCTTCTCACTAAGATCATATGTTGCCAAAATTGGTTTACATTGCCCGAAGACTTACATCAAGTTTCCCTTAGGGTTACATCGATTTGCCCGTATGCTTACATTTGGTGCTTGAATGCTTACATTGGTTGCCCCAAAAGAGTAATCATAAAGGCGCTATAAATCAAATGACAAGTTTGTAGCCTTTATGTATAAAATAAATAGTACTAGAAAGGGGTACATCCTAAGATAAATGGTCAAATACTGCGTACACGTTCAAGTAGTTTGGCTCGAACTACTAGAACTGATCACAGTATTCAAATATCAGTCACCTTCTCCCAAATTTCCAAAAATTTATACTACTAAATCTAAAGCAACCAAAATAAAAGTGAATAGCTGCATAAGTGAAGGATCCGGTCCATCTCCTTTAAATTAAAGTCCTTCATAGAATGTAGGAATGACCCCGGTCATTTTGGTTCCCAAAAATATTTTGGAAATGTTAGTGAACTCAGGAAAAGGTACGAAAGTCTCTAACACAACACAAGTTGATCGATAAAGGTCAACTTGCTTGGTCTACAAATTTGGTCTGTAAACTATAATCGACATCGCCAACAATAAGTTGTCATAACTACGTTGATTTGGATTTCTCCAATACCAATATATAGATAAAGACCAGTTCCTAAGTCAAATAAGTTTAACCAGGAAAAAAGAGCCGTTGGTAAAACCTATGGTTGGCAAAAAACAATTGCGATTAAATGTTCCAGCAAAAAAAAGACCTAATTTGATCAATTGCCCCAATAATTATGAAAAAAATAAAAATAATTTAAAAACTAAAAAATGAAATGCCTCCCACCTAAAGATAATAATAATTAAAAGGTAGATAAAAAATGGAGAATATTACTATTTCCTTAATATTCTTCCTCCTCAAGTTGGAGCATGAGGATCGATAATGCCTAACTTGCGAAGAAAATGATGAAATTGCTGACGACCAAGAGTTTTATACTCCCTCTGACCCAAGAAAAATGACCTATTTATTTTTCACAGTTTTCAATGATCATGTTTGACCGTCAATATGTTTAGCTACATATAACAATTCCGCATAAAAATTTGATATTTAAAAAATCTATATTAAGATGACTCTAACAATATCTCACATGATTTTTTATTATATATGTATTAATTTATATTTAGAGTCAAAGTTTAAAAAAATTGACTTGGAAAAAATAAATGTGCCACTTTTGTTAGGATGGAGGGAGTATAAAATATATGTTACTAGACTTGAGGTGTCAACGTGATGAGTGACCACGCCACCAGACTGAACAAAATCTCTAACAAAATAACAATCAATCTCAGTATGTTTTGTATGTTCATGGAAACAGGATTACCCGCAATAGCCGCCTGACTATCACAAAAGAGACGCATAGGAGAGGAATGGTCAACAATAAGTAAGCGAAGGAGAGACTTTAGCCAAATTAATTCACAACAAGCAATAGCCATAGTTCTGTACTCTGCTTCAGTGGACGAACAAAAGATCGTAAATTGCTTCTTAGTTTTCCAAAAATAAGTTAAAATAAGATTTTCTTGAGTACTACTACAACAAGAAAGGGACAAAAACGAAGCTTAGGAAAGAAGAAAAGAGAGATTTAAGAAGCAATTTTCTAAGTTCAGATTTCACACAAAACATAACATGCTTTGTTTATGATTAAGCCTCTATTAATACTCTTTGATCTAATTGAATTCTAACTAACTAATCACTAAGCATTTAGCTTCGAAGCTGTTAGAGCTTCAACTAAACCACTCCCTTAGGTTGCCAAATTAACCATCTTGAACTGCTTCTTGCCTTTTCCAAGTTAGCCCAAAAGGAAGTTGCCCTGTGTCTAAATGGGCTACATGAGATTCATGAACCTTACATCTCAACTTACGAAACTAAGCAGGCCGGCCAACTTAATAGTGGATTGGCCCATTTGGTTAACCTTTTTTTTAAAGCGATTTGGTTAACCTTTTTTTTGAAAAAACAAAGAGTCATTCTCATTGTCATTCTCATTAACGGTAACAAAGAGTCATTCTCATCATCATTCTTATTATCTGTAAGATCGTTATACATTTACGCCAGGTTTAGGTCGCACAACCCCTAACTAACAACTAATTTGTTGAAACTTATTAAACTCTTTGGCTCACACACTGTGGGGTGAGCTTCTCATATATGGACCTATCATTAGGTTCATGTGTCATACTGGTAACCTGCTACTCGACTTGCATCTCCAATCTTTGTCTTCATCGAGTTGCAGCAGCTCTGTAGTTTGAAGAGGCTGCAGCTGGATTTCTCCAATCAGCGATGATGAGCGTTTGCTGAAGGAGTTTCGAGAACATGTCTGTTTTGGTTTGAAGCAAGTCGATACTGCGTGCCTCCATGTTTATTCAATTTTGGCCAGATTTATCCTCATTGGGTAGCCACAACTCTGTAGTTCTGATTTCCAGAACCTTTTTTGGAGGTTGTCATTGGATTCCTCCAATAAGCGCGGCGGGATGTCACCGAAAAATTGCCGGAGTCGCGAGATCACCGACAACATACCTAGAAATGAAAATATGAAAACAGCTAAAACAAGTAAACCTAAAACCTTATCTTCATCCAGGGAAGTCATGCTACAGCTCAAATCTTCTCTAGCCCATAAGTATGTATCGTCTAATTAGCATTATTCCCTGACCACTATAGATGTGATACTAACCATAGTGGATACTCCTTTGTGTGCCAGAAACTTTGTTCTCCGATTACTTATTACTATAGAAAAACTCATTTTCCTATTTTCCAGTGGATCAGACCATGTACCCACCACAGGATGACCTATTTAGACTGTTGCCCATAACCTATCACCACTAAACCCCTGTTATCTCGTTGACCCTCCACCGCAGCCACCACAAGGCTGCTGTGTCTACAGCTGATCGAGATGGATTTTTGTTGAGAGACAAGATACACATGGGGGAGAGGGACAGATTTTGGGGGTGGCTAACAGAAGAGATTACGCTGGATGTGCTATAGTCCTAAAATTTCAATAGGGCCGAGGTGGGAGAAGCCCATTTTTTTCGCCATTGAATGTCTTCATCGTCCATTGACCACCATTGAGAGTGGGTTGTCGTTGACCGATCGTGGCCGTTGAAGTGACCGTTGACCAGGCTAGAGACCACTTTAACATCGTTTATGGGACGCCATTGTCATCGCCAGATCTTGCCATAATGCGTTCAGAGCGACGCTGGCCGCTGAACTTGCTGGATTGCGTTTCGAAAGGTGTAGGCCTTGGCGTGAGGCCGCGGACCTCATCGGAATGCTGCTCGCCTTGCCAGGATGCTGCTAGTGTTGCTGGAAAGTTGATTTAGATGTGGCGCGTGCAGGTCCAGTGGCCTGGATCTCATTTGCAGACCGGCCTTGGCTGACCATTCACTCCGGTGGTTTTCTTCGCGATGCAGCCGGCGATAGATGGCTTTGAGCACAGATCCGAGCGTGGCAAAGGTGCGTCATTGTCGAGGCTAGGTGGAGTGAGAGCGGCAATTAACATCTCAGATCTACTACAAAATTAAGGAACCTAATAAAAACAAGAAGAAAAATGAGGGGAGGCCATCGGACAGCCGGCGGCGCCGCCCCCCTTCCTAAAAAAACTAGGATTTGGGTCTTGAGATTTTTGGTTGGGAGTGTTTTGGGAAGAGAGAGAAAGTCACACGTCTAGTGTTTTACGAGTGAACTTTTGGTTAACTATTGGTTTATAGGAATAAAACTTAATATTGAACCATGTATCTTTGAGTTTCAAAAATGAAAAAATAAATTATCGTTCTTCGATTGATCATTTCCTTGGATTGATTTCAATCAAATTTTTAAATCATTTTTCTTATCACCAAGGTTTACACTTTTTACGAAGATGTGTGAGCATCAAATATTCATTCTCTTTTACTCTATCAAAATGCAGTATTTTATCTATTCCAGTAAGAATGGAATGATAGATTTAATTGATTTTTTTTCTTGAAATTGTAGATTTAACTGGTGTTTTATAAGTAAGTTGAATTTTGTGTAGATAAATAAGTTCAAAGAATGAAAAGATAAATAAGTGAATGAAAATTATTCACTGTTTAACATAAGTGTGACAATCCATTACTCATTACGGTTTAGATATTGGTGATCCAAGAAAGATATATGAAATTAAATAAATGACTCCCAAATTAATTTTTTGTTTCTGGTTTATCTTTTACCTTTCATGTGTCTCATGAGTTGGTAATACATATTCCCCGCATGAGATTAAAAAAAATTTAAGTACAAAAATTAATTTTAGAATCAAGAAACAAGCCACATGTAGCAAGTTGACCAGAGAGTTAGAGCAAAAGCAGCAACAACATAGTTCCGTAACATAATCACTGAGCAATCACTCTCACCAACTTGAAACAAATGGGTTATGGTACCTGCAAACCAAAACAACACCACATATAATAGATTGGCACAAGGGTAACCAATATCTCCTCAACAGAACCATAAATTCATATACAATATATACCCAAAAAAAACCTAAAAGGTGTTAGGATAAGATAAAATCATAGATTAGATAAGATGAGATGAGATCATTGATTAGATATGCTTGAGATATGTCTAGATACTATGTCTGGGCTTGTATTCTATATCTACTTTACGTAATATACAACCTCTCTTATGGAGAGTTTTCCTTATTCACATGGTATCAGAATAAGGTTTTGATCCTTTTTTTCTCTCCAGCAGCCGTGTCTGCTACTTCCTCTCCCTTTCAGTTTTTTTTTCTTCTTTCTTTTCCTACCATACATGTGCCTACTCTTCTCCCTATCCCTAGTCGTGTCCCAAATTTTCTCACCAAACCACCTCATTTTCTTTTCTAATTTTTTTTTTCTCTTTTTCCCCTCTAGTAATTTTGGCTACCTCTTCCCAAGGCCGAATTAAACAAACTCCCTTACCATACCCTTCTTCAAATGTTCCCCATCAAATTGAACTCCACTAGTTGTCTGCTCTAGAAATGACAGGTGATCCATGTTCTTAAACCGCAAGGACTGTACAGCTTCCTCGACGGTACCAAGCCATGTCCCGTTCTTCCAATTCCACCATTGGAGTCGTCGTCTTCCACTCCCTCCTATGCCTCTGTTACTTGCACCTCCTCTGGTGTTACTAAGGATGACCCGAAGGCTGCCTACGAACAAGCTTTGGTTGATCACGAAGCTTAGATTGACGAAGATCAGCATGTGTGCAGCTTGTTATTCTCATACTTGTCTCCGGAGGCGTTGGCTGAGCTTGCAGATTATTCGTCCTCCTAGTAGATGTGGGATAATATTACCGCTATCTATCAAAATCTAAGTAAGTCAAAGTTTTGCACCTTCGCTCAAATACTTTTACTGTCTAAAAAATAGGTTATGTTCATGATTTGTACCTCAAGTTTAAGAATATTTTTTATCAACTCTCTGCCTTGGGTGCCCCTATTACGAATGATGATCAACTTCTTTGGTTTCTTACTGCTCTTGGGTCTGATTTTAAGGAATTTTTTGCACGTTTAATCATTGCTTCGCCAACTCCTTTATGTGTTGAAATTGTTAATCGAGCCAAGGACCACGAGGCATTTTTATACAATTGCAGGGTTATTCAGTTTTTTGGGGTAAACCAGTCGGCTCCGTTGCTTTTGAAGCATCTGAATCAGCCCCCCAGTGGTCATGCGTGGAGGTATGCGCCAGCGGGTGTAGTGCGTGACGGCGGCGCATCTAGCACACGCGCCGACCATTCTAGTCGGTTCTCAGCCCGAGGCCGTGACATGTCTTTTGGGCACCCTTTAGGCGGCCGTGGTCGAGGTCTTCATTTCCAGTGGTGCCGAAAAATGTGTCATGATGCCGCTCACTATTATCGTCTGGTTCAACGTCCTTCAGAGACCTCTCATTTGGCGCAGCAGTTTCAAGCTTCTTTTCAGCTACTACCAATGACTGTCACATCTAACTAGTACCTTGACTCTGGGGCTTTCAACCATATGGGTTCGTCTGTTTCAAACCTTGATAGTGTCACACCTTACACTGGTAATTCTTTTATTTCTGTCGAAAATGGCCATGCCATACCTATTTTTGCTATTGGTAATTCCCAGCTTACGAATTCTTTGCGTCTATCTGATGTTTTGGTTGTCTCTGATATAACCAAAAACTTATTGTCGATTAGTAAGCTTACCAGAGATCTTGGCGTACTGATTACCTTTTATGATCGTTCTTTTGTGATTCAGCACAAAGTCACCAGGGCAATCATGGGCAGAGGCCATAGTGAGGATAGTTTATATGTGTTAGATCGTGGTGACGGTGCCTTCCTTTCCTTTCTCAAGAAAAATAAAACACCGGCTTCTTTTGAGTTTTGGCATACCTATTTAGGGCATGTGTCCCCTAGTATCATTTCTTTGTTAATTGAAAATGGTGCACTTTCTGTCTCTTCCTTATTGCCTAAACTGAATGCTTTCGCCTCGTGCGTTATACAAAAAGGCACAAACTGTCATTTGTTGAGAACTCTAAATGGGCTAAGTATGTTTTGGATTTGATTCATTGTGATTTATGGGTACCGTCTCCTGTTTTATCTGGTCATGGTTTTGCTCACTATGCTTTTTTGTGGATGATTTTTCACGATTTACCTGGCTTTATCCCCTTCACCGTAAATCTAAAATTTGTTAATGTTTACATGAAATTTGAGGCATTTGTGGAAAGTCAATTTTCTTCTAGGATAAAAGTGTTTCGGAGTGATGGTGGCATTGAATTTTTGAACACGTGTCTTCATACTTATTTTGAATCAAAGAGGATCCACCATCAGATCTCTTGCCCTTACACACCCGAGCAGAACGGGCCTGCTGAACGTAAACAACGTCATGTGGTTGAAATGGGCCTCACTATGCTCTTTCATTCGCATCTGCCGCTATCATTCTGGGATGACGCCTTTTCCACGACTAAGTATGTCATTAATCTCCACCCCACACCGGTTCTAGATGGAGCTTCGCCTTACAGTGTTTTGTTTGGACATGCACCTATATACTCTTACTTCTATCCTTTTGGTTGTAGAGTATATCCCTTTGTTCGCCCTTATGCTGAGCACAAGTTATCGCCTCGTTGTATTCCTTGTGTGTTTTTTGGCTATAGCATGCACTACAAGGGATTTCGCTGTCTTAACACCACTTATGGTCGGGTCTACATAACTCGGCATGCACGGTTTGATAAACCTGCTACCCCTTTGCTTCTACAAGTTCAAGACTTACTGCGTTCTCTTCTCTGGATGTTTCTTCCTTTATTGATCCAGTTATTCCCAATTCGGAGCCTCCATCGCCATCACTACCTCCTTTGGCGCTTTTTTCTCTGTGCTCAGTTGATCCACCCACTCTTGTGTCCCTCACTCCTTAGCCTATTGAATCAGTCCCTTCTTCTCCATCGTTGCACTCTGGGTCCTCTTCTGATGACTCTTCTAATGGCTCTCCAAGCCCGCCGCTCTGATGGCTCTTAGCCTCATAATAGTTTACGCCGTCCTCATCACCTGGATGATTATGTCGTTTCTTGCCTTACTGCTACGGTTCTTCAGCATTCTGAGTCTCAGGACTATCGAACTACACTTCGAGTCCTCAGTGGTTGCACGATGAATGATGAGATGACAGCTCTTCGGCAACAACACACTTGGGATTTAGTTCCTCGGGCGTCTGATGTGAATATCTTCGTTTCCAAATGGGTTTTTTTACTCAAGTACCGACCTGACGATACTATCGATTGTCACAAAGCCCGACTTGTTGCTCAGGGTTTTTCACAGCTACCGGGTTTCAACTTTGATTACACATTCAGTCCTGTGGTCAAAGCCTCAACCGTCCATACGGTTCTTGCCATTGCCACCATGCGGAAGTGGCCTCTGCACCAATTAGACGTAAAAAATGCTTTTCTCAATACTGTCCTTGATGCACTAGTTTATATGGCGCAACCTGTCGACTTTAAGGACCCCACTCGGCCCGACTATGTCTGCCTACTGCGAAAAGCCATTTATGGGCTTAAGCAGGCTCCGAGGGCCTGGTTTGAGCGGTTCAGTGCTTTTCTTTGCCATCTTGGTTTTGTCTGTAGCTCTTCTGACACCTCTCTATTTGTGTTTTCTTGGGGTTTTGTTCTTTTCTACCTTCTGGTGTATGTCGATGATATCATCCTTACTGGTAATGACCCTACTACCATTTTCCAGTTTATCTCTCGTACTCATCAGGAGTTTGCCATTAAGGATCTTGGTTCCCTCAGCTATTTTCTTAACCTTGAAGTCTCTTCCACTGACTCTGGCCTCTTTCTGGGCCAGGAAAAGTATGCTAGGGACATTCTCCGTCGAGCTGCTATGTCTAATGTTGTGCCGGTCTCTACTCCTTTTTTACCTGCCTCTCAGCTCCTCAGTGGTTCGAGCAAGCCTTTCAGAAATCCCACTCTCTACCGATCATTAGTTGGTGCTTTGAAGTATCTCACCATCACTCGCTCTGATCTGGATTTTGCCGTCAACTCTGTGAGTCAGTTTCTTCAAGATCCTTGTGATGATCACTTTGCGGCTGTCACTCGGATACTTCGATATGTCAATGGCACTATATATTTTGGCATATCCTTCTGCTCCTCTACCTCCACAGACATGTTAGGATATTCTGATAATGATTGGGCTCGCTTCCTAGGGCTTGTATTATATATCTACTCTACATAATACACAACCTCTCTTATGGAGAGTTTTCCTTATTCACAAAAGGAAACCCACCCAGGGGGCCGCCGTCGCTGCCGTACACCAAACGCCTCTCCCCGGCGATGAACTCTGTCCTCTCCAGGCGGAAACCAGATGGCGGCATCAACGATATGGGTCAGGTCGATGCTCCGCTGACCTCTATGACAAAGCGCAAGACGATCTTAAGAGTTCGCGCGAAACAGAGTTGACTACAGTGGCCTTAGACGCTGACAAAGAATTTGGAGCTACTGGATAGAGCCATCGGTAGACGGCTGACCCGACAGTGGATGGGCGTAGATCAGTCTGATGGCAAAACTTCAGCGGCGGCAGTCAGCATATACCAATGGATACCAATGGTTATCGGTAGTGGACGGCGATGAGCCGCAGATACCGACGACGGACAAACATTATCGGCGGGCAGAGGCGGCAAACGGTCCCTTGTTATTTGATGTGAGTTATATATTGTGTTCATATTATGTGTGATTATTGAGATATAATTTACACTTTTAAGTTTTTTTGTGTTGGAATTCGAAGAATTGAGAGATACATTGTACTCTTTTTCCCTTAACCAACGATTTTTCCCACTGGGTTTTCCAGGTTAAGATTTTTAACGAGGTGATGTGCTCCAATGGAAAATATTCTTATTTTATAAAGCATTATTCCAGAGACGAAGGAAAGGAGATTATTCCAGGGATGAAGGAAATGAGGCAAAAGCATAATTGTTGAAGTTATGGGGTGAAAATTAAATTATCGAAGAGTTGTTGATTTGAATAAATTAAAGATATTCACTTTTTACATTGATAAGGATTGTATTATCTCTTTACAATTGAAATTCCTTAATTTTAGGAATTAGTTATTTTTAGAGTGAGAATATATATTATTTTATTTCCTTTTCTTCCGTAATAAGAAAGGAATTAGAAATTGATTTGGTATCGGTTATTTGACCGCGTATAACACACGGACAGGGAACATTATTGACGAATGCAGTAGGTTAGTTTAGAGAAGAGTAGTTTAGTTTTAGGTTTAGTTGGTTTAGTATTATTTATATATAATAATTTCAGCAATTTGGAGCACAGCACATGTACGGCTGCAAGCTTTGGTTATTTGGGAATTAATAGTTTATTCACGGCTTGTGCGCGGACTTGCATTTGCATTTGCCTTTGGCTTTGCTTTGGCTTCGGCTTCTGGTTTCATTTCTCGTTTCGATTTTATTTTATTATATTATTTATGTTTTGTTTTTATATTATTTATCTGTTTAGCTTAATTATTATGAGTAACTAATTTATATATCGGTATGGAATAACAAGTATTAGTTTATGAATCGTGAGGCCTAATTGTGTTTTATAATTGATTCTTATGTGTTCTTGATTGTTCTTGGTTTAATTTTATTCTTGATATGTTTAAGC
>JAULKM010022701.1:0-14111 GCA_032355605.1 Rubia tinctorum
GATGCATATCCTCACAACCTGATCAACACAATGTTTCCACAAAAAAAAAAGATCATTCCACACATAATATTAGCATCACTCTTTAGCATATCTTTTTGAGCCTTTGAAAAATGGGGAAGAAATTTACCAGAGATAAGAAAATTTACATTGTCGGCATTCCACGGTTGGAGGTTCCCATTTGCGAACAATTGTTCATCGGGGAACTCCTCATATATATGTTCCGTCATTGGTGGCATTACCTCAATTTTTTGGTATGGAACCAACCAGCTCAAATGATCGGCTACAAGGTTCTCCGTGCCCTTTTTGTCTCGAACCTCCAAGTCAAACTCACTTAACAGCAAAATCCATCTAATCAATCTCGGCTTGGCCTCTTTCTTCGTCATCAAGGGATGAATCGCTGCATGGTCAATGTACACAATAACTTTGGTACCAAAAAAAATAAGATCAAAACTTTTCTAAAGAGAATACCACCGCTAGCAATTCCTTTTCGGTGGTGGAGTAGTTCCTTTGGGCCTCGTTGAGAGTCATGGATGCATAGTGGATGGTGTGAGGCACTCTCCCCACTCTTTGACCAAGCACCACTTTGACCACATAATCACTTGCATCGCACATAATCTCAAAGGTCATGGACCAATCAGGGGGTTGAATGACAGGGGGTAAAACTAACCTTTCTTTCAATAAATTGAAGGCCCCTTTACAAACCTCATCCACCACAAATTCCACCTCCTTTTGCAACAATTTTCACAAAGGAGATGCAATTTTGGAAAAGTCCTTGATGAACCGGCGGTAGAATCCTGCATGACAAAGAAAAGAACGCACTTCGCGCATATTAGTAAATGAGGCAAAGTTTGAATTTTTTATTATCTTTTCCTTGTCTATCTCAATACCCTTAGAGGATACAATGTAGCCTAAGATAATGCCTTGTTCTACCATGAAATGATATTTCTCGGAATTTAACACAATATTAGTATCAATGCAATGCTTAAGAACTTGTGCTAAATTTGTGAAACAATTGTCAAAAGAATTACCATGAACGGTGAACATCCATGAACACCTCAACAAAATTTTCAAAAAATTCCAAGAAAAAGCTTACCATAGACCGTTGGAAAGTAGCTGGGGCATTACATAGCCCAAAAGGCATATGCCGGTAAGAAAACATGCCAACGGGGCACGCGAATGTGGTTTTCTCTTGGTACTCTGGAGCTATGGCCACTTGAAAATACCCCGAGTACCTATCCAAGAAGCAATAGTATGGATGAGTCACGAGTATCTTGAGCATTTGATCAATGAATGGTAAATTGAAGTGATTCTTTTGGGTTACCGCATTTAGCCTTCGGTAGTCAATGCAAACTCGTCACCCATTTTGGACATGAGTGGGCACCATTTCACCTTTCTGATTCTCAAGTACCATCACTCCACTCTTCTTTGGCATTATTTGAGTTAGGCTTACCCATTTACTATCCGAGATCGGATAAATCATCCCAGCTTGAAGCAACTTGAGGATCTCCACCTTCACCACCTCCATCATAGGCGAATTTAAGCAACGTTGGGGTTGTCGCACGGGTTTTGCATCATCTTCTAACAAGATTAGGTGCATGAAAATATATGGACTTATGCCTTTGATGTCGGAAATAGTCCATCAAATTGCTTCCTTGTTTTCCCGCAAAACCACCATTAGTTTCTCCTCTTGCTCTTGGGTAAGTTTACTCGAAATGATGACCGGGAGTGTTTCCTCTCCCCCAAGAAATGCATACTTGAGGTCACTTGGCAAAGGTTTCAGCTCAATCACTGGGGCTTTCACCATTTATGACAAGAGTTCCGGTTTCATGGATTTCTCTAAGGGTAGAGGAGGAGGGTTCGAACTCATCTTTTGAAGCTCATTCAAGTCCTAAAAGCTTTCCTTCAAGTTAATTCTTATAGAATACACATCGTATACATATTGACTATGACATTCTAAAGCAACTAACAAGGAATCATCACCACTTAATTCAAAAACATCTTGCACAACATCATCAAAAATGTCTAAAGCATGTCAAGAATATTCTTCATTAGGATACTTCATAGAGTCATATATGTTAAACTCTATTTTAATTCCATCGAATTCCATGGTGAGGGTACCATTATGCACCTTAATCATTGTTCTAGAAGTTTTAAAAAATGGCCTCCCCAAAAAAATCGGAGCGGCATGTTTATCATGCTCCATATCAAGGACATAGAAATCCGCAGAGAATATTAAGGAATCCACCTTAACCAACACATCATAGACAATACCTTTAGGGTATGCACTAGAACGATAGGCTAATTGGATAATTACCCAGGTTTTATGCAAAGTACCCAAATTGAGGCTTTCATATAAAGAGTAAGGAATCACATTTATGCATGCACCTAGATCAAGCATGGATTTTTCAAAGTGCGTGTTTCCCATCATGAAAGGGATGGTTAACATACCGGGATCGCTACATTTAGCGAGTAACTCTCTTTTAAACAAAGTGGAGACATGCTCATTTTTTTTTCTTTCATTAGCTTATTTTCTGCCCCTTTGCTTTCTATTCACAAGACATAAGTCCTTAAGAAATTTAGCATAACTAGGAATTTGTTCAATAGCATCCAAAATAGAAATATTTACCTCACATCTTTCAAAGTCTCCAAAACAAATGGCGGTTTCTGTACATATGGAGGGATTTCCACCATGTTTGCCTTCTTGTGAGGAGGGGATAAAGGCTCGGGAATAGATTTTGATTGGTTGTTGGTGATCTCTACTTCCTTCTCCTTTCCCTTCCTCACTTTATCTTTGGCTACTTTCAAGACCTCTTCCTTCACTTCCTTCTCAAATACTTCAACCGCTACGGGTTCATTTTCGATGATTTCATCCTCCCAAGAAGTGCCAACCTCCTTATCACTTCTCAAAGTGATAGCACTTGCATTTTGTCGAGGGTTAAGCTCTGGTTGAGAAGGAAGTTTTCCTTCAAGTTAATGCTTATAAAATACACATCGTAAACATCTTGACTATGACATTCTAAAGCAACTAACAAGGAATCATCACCAATTAATTCAAAAACATCTTGCACAACATCATCAATAATGTCTAAAGCATGGCAAGAATATTCTTCATTAGGATACTTCATAGAGTCATATATGTTAAACTCTATTTTAGTTCCATAAAATTCCATGGTGAGAATACCATTATGCACCTTAATCACTGTTCTAGAAATTTTCAAAAATGGCCTCCCCAACAAAATCAGAGCGACATGTTTATCATGCTCCATATCAAGAACATAGAAATACGCAGAGAATATTAAGGAATCCACCTTAACCAACACATCTTAGACAATACCTTTAGGGTATGCACTAGAACAATAGGCTAATTGGATAATCACCCAGGTTTTATGCAAAGTAGCCAAATTGAGGCTTTCATAGAAAGAGTAAGGAATCACATTTATGGATGCACCTAGATCAAGCATGTATTTTTCAAAGTGTGTATTTACCATCATGAAAGGGATGGTTAACATACCGGGATCGCTACATTTAGGGAGTAACTCCCTTTTAAACAAAGCGGAGACATGATCATTTTTTCTTTCTTTAGCTTAATTTCTGCCCTTTGCTTTCTATTCACAAGACATAAGTCCTTAACAAGTTTAGCATAACTAGGAATTTGTTCAATAGCATTAAAATAGAAATATTTACCTCACATCTTTCAAAGTCTTTGAAAAAATGGCGGCATCTGTACATATGGAGGGATTTCCACCATGTTTGCCTTCTTGTGAGAAGGGGATAAAGGCTCGAGAATAGATTTTGATTGGTTATTGGTGATCTCTACTTCCTTCTCCTTTCCCTTCCTCACTTTATCTTTGGTCACTTTCAAGGCCTCTTCCTTCACTTCTTTCTCAAACACTTCAACCGCAAAGGGTTCATTTTCAACGATTTCATCCTCCCGAGAAGTGCCAACCTCCTTACCACTTCTCAAAGTGATAGCACTTGCATTTTTTCGTGGGTTAAGCGCCGGTTGAGAAGGAAGTTTTCCCGAATCTCTTGCCTCTATTCGATTTAAGATTTGAGCCATTTGGCTCACTTGAGTCTCTAGGTTTTTGATGCTAGAGTCAGTATTCTCTTGGTATTTCTCGGTATTGTCCACACATATGGTCAACTTCCCAATGGCTTGCATGATTTCCTCCATTGACATCCCCAAACTTTCACCTTGATTGTGGGACTTATCACCAAGCCTTTGGTATTGTGGTTGTGGTGGTCGATATTTTTGTTGAGGAGGGCGATAAGGTTGAACATTTTGACCCCCTCGTGTATTCCCATATCAAATATTTGAGTGGACTTGGTTGGCTGCATTGTAATGTCAGTTTTGGTAGCCTCCACCTCCTTGGTAGCCTTGATATCCTTAGTACCCTTGATTTTGGTACCCTTGGCCTCCTTGATATCCCATAGCACTCACCTCCTCCACATTATTATCTTGAAAATTAGGACATGCATCCGTAGGATGTGGAGAAGAGCAAATCTCGCAAGATTTCAAATGAGGTTTTGCTCCGGATTGTGTCATCAATGCCTTGCCCATAGAGGTGAGAGTTGAAACTTGATCTTTAATTTTTCCATGGTTGGAAGAAGCACTCACATTGTTGGGATTTTGCCTTCTCAAATCGGCTCTTGAGCTTAAATTTCTTGACTCTTCGTCTAGTTCCTCGTAGAGCTCCATAGTTTCCCTAGAGGACTTGTTCCCAAGAGAACCATTAAAAGATCCTCTCACTAGCCTCTGATCTCGATCAAGAAGACAATTATATAAATAGTAGACTAAATCCCCATCCGAATATCCATGATACGAACAACTAGAAAGAAGCTTCTTGAACCTCTCCCAAAGTAATAGAATGACTCCTCGTGCCATTGGATGATGTTGATTATATCCTTCTTTAAGATGGTGGATTTTGAAACCGGGAAGTATTTTGGGAGAAACTTCCTCTTCAACTCAATCCGTGAGGTAATGCTCCTGAGTGGAAGATAATGGAGCCAATCCCTTGCGGCATCCTGCAATGAGAACGGGAAGGCCTTCAACATGTATAACTTCTCATTCACTCCTTCGGGAAGCATCCCACTACAAACCATGTAAAAATAAAGGAGGTGTATGTCAGGATCTTCCCCTTGCCTACCTAGGAAGGACGATAGCGAGTGTATCAATCCGGACTTCAACTCAAAAATTCCCATTAGCTCCAACCACCAGATATGTGATGCACATCGGTTGGTGCTCTAGATTGGGAGCCATAACCTCCCGCAATGGAATTTTTCTCAAAGGGATGTTCCTCCCATTGTGAGGGTGTTGAGGTCCTCCTCCTGGAATGTCTTCTTCATGTTCTTTTGATGATCCATAGAGGTTGAAGTTTCCAAAAAATGGTCACTAGGAGGGTTGTCATTCACACTTTCCAATGAAAACCTCCTAAACCTTTTCAATTTTAACTCTAACTCAGGGTCGTAGTGTAGGGGTTCTTGTGAAGACGACCGAGTATGAACCATACACCAATAACTCAAACAATACGTCTCTAAGCCAAACAAAGATTAAATAAAAAAAATAAAAGTAAACTAACAGATATTCACAACTAGCACATATCCATACATAATATGCTCGAACACTTAAAAATTTAAGCCTCCTCCCTTGCAGCGGTGCCAAAATTTGGGAGGTCGTCGCCGTACCTCTCAAAGATACAAATTTTAAGCCCTAAATGATTCCTAAATATAATTAAGTAAATAGCAAAAAATTGGGGTCGTCTACAAGGAAGAGGGATATTCCTAAGGGTTTTCACATAAAACGATGAATACTACACTAGATATAAAGATATGCATATATGTAAAAGCTCGTAAAGAGGGGGGGGGGGTTTGGGTTTGTTTTTCTAAGTTATCAATTTAAAGACAAGTTATAACTAGAAAACA
Source organism: Rubia tinctorum (assembly GCA_032355605.1). Taxonomy (NCBI): domain Eukaryota; kingdom Viridiplantae; phylum Streptophyta; class Magnoliopsida; order Gentianales; family Rubiaceae; genus Rubia; species Rubia tinctorum. The sequence continues at coordinate 5,923 of JAULKM010022701.1, forward strand.
ATGTAAATCTAGTAAATAAGCAAAAAAAACTAAGAAGAGTTTAAACACAAGTTACAGGACCTTAGGCGCAATTGATTTCTACTTCCAAACCTCTTATCCATCATTGAACATACAACCTATTCAATACTTTTACTACTTGTTGTGAAGATAAATCTTCTATCCTCCTTTGATAGTAGTTTACAAGGGCGAATTTGACATCTCTCGCTAAACCTCACTAATACTCCTTTAGTCGATCAACGCCTAAAAGTATCCCTTTAGTGGCATTAAGCACGAAGAATCAACAAGCTTGGTAACATTTATAAACACTACACCATGTCTAAGCATTGAACCAAGTCATGCATTTACACAAGATTAGTCAAGAACATTAAATGTTCATAAACTTCTCCTATTTGCTACACAAAACAAACATGATAAAGAATTGGACATTATAACATTTATCTAGCATTCATCAAATCATCAACCATATTAGAAGCTATAATTCATAAAGAACAATTAGCTATTTCCCCCAAACCCTAACAAGTAATCATACAAGCAATTCATATACTCAAACTTCCAATACCACTAATGTATTCAACAACCAAATTCAAGAACAATATATACACAATAGCAAAGCATTAAATAGCTTCATACAAATTTCTCAAGACATGGGCTTGGAAGCCTTAATCAATTGCTCCCAAGACTAAGTTTAGCTACTAGAATCCATACTAAATAACAATAGTAATTCAAACATAAAGTCAAGAAGAAAGCAAAATGAAAATGGAAGAAAAACTAGGGTTTATGGCGCAGAAATCGTGAGAGAAAAGTTTCTAGAAAAGAGAGGGGATATGAGAGTATTTATAGTACAAAAAGTCCAAAAAGTGGATTTGGGCAGAGGGCCGTCGCGAGTCGCGACACATACGTCGTGAATCGCGGCAGGTAGAAAAGGTTGACCTCACATGTTATCTTCTTTTTTATCTAAGTGTAGTTGTCTCCTCCTCCCTTCTTCAAATCTTCAACGTCTTCATTGTCTTCAAAATGTATTCTTCATGGTCTTCAAATCTTCCAACGATTACCTCGTCTCCCAAAATCTGTATTAAAAGTGATAAGAGCGCTAAAGTCACTCTTGACTCTAGTAGTAGAACTTCAAAGTAAAATAGAGAATTAAAAGCATAAAAGCATACCAAAATGAGTATAAAATGTCACAAAATCATCGTATAATATGGACGTATCACCAACTCCTCAACATTCTTTAAAATACGAGTAATTAGACTCTCATATGGTAGACGGTTCAACACCTTCTTCAACGATGTAAAATGCAACATATGCCTAAATATAGCTGCTTAGGAATTGATTTTTCCCTCAATTATCAAATAGAATAACATGAGGGTTGTGTAATTAGGCTTAGTCAAGTGTCCGGCTGAGGGGACCAAACTCCTATTAATGATCTTATACGTGATATGGTTATCTATACTCAAAAGGGTTAGACCGGTAGAAGTGCCTCTCACTACACTCAACCAGATTAATGTAAGGATAATCAACATCTAGCGGCCACTTCTCTCGGTGGTAAAAATCATCTAACGGACCATTGAGATCCTCCGGGAAAACAAATTCTGGGTGTGTGTATGGGCAGTCTAACACCTTGTTAATAATCCATCGGCTAATCGGGATATCAATTTCACCAAACCTAGTACTATAATCCACATTCCCCAAATCACGCATATTAGCATAAAATTGGCAAACATAATCAAAATATGCTTTTCCATCACATGAAAGAAAATTTTTGACATTTTGTTCACTTAATGGTTTGAGGGGATCGGCTAACCCTATATCTAGGTACTCATTGAAGTCAACAAGATATGTATCTAATAATTTTCTCTTCTCACGTAATGAGACATACCTATTTTGAGCAAATTGAGAGACAAACCTTTTGTCATCGAAACCGGCATTGTCTCCGGTTGAACGAGATCTTGGGTTTCCATGGCTTGAACTCCCCTAATCATGACAAAGTGTAGGTTGGTTTAGCAAGAAGTGAGAAAACTGGGATTTTTTGCGAGCTCGTTACTAGCCTAGGGTTTATGAATTTGGGGTTAATTGATGAAATTTGATTCGATCCCTATTTTTTTATCTATACTTGAGAATTTTCGAGTTGGGAAAATATGATTTGTCTCTATACAATAGGGAGATAAATTATTTCAGAGTTCGAAAATAATTCTTTTCAAAAAATTGGATGCTTCGAATTTTTCAGAGGTAGCCCGAAAATGACGTACAAACTCGGAAAGTCATTTTTCGAGTTCGGAAACCCCATCGTACATACATGTGTGAATGAGACAAAATATTTTCCGAAATCGGAAACATGTCTGGCCAATAAATACATAGGCAAGATACATTCCCGAGCTCGGAAAAATGCCTGTTCCTTTTGCTTTCAAGTAAATTTTTGAAGTTACATGCTACACATAAATCCATTACATGAATCCAAAATTTATAAAACCAAAACATTTTCAAATCTAACCAACACATGAATCCAAATTTTCGATCTAAAAAATCCATACACTCTCAACTCAAATCCAAATTTCGATCAAACCAACACATGAATCCAAACATTCTCTAATCAAATCCAAATTCTCTATCTAAATCCAAATTCTCAAATAAAATCCAAATTCTCAAATCAAGCCAATATAACCAAAAAATACAAATCTTCCAAAATTTATTCAATATCTTCAACCCAACCATTTTTCAATAATAGAGCCCCCCTAACATCTTCGGCCCCGATATTTTCTTTATCGGCTTGACCCCCATTTACATCTTTACCCTCCATGATCACCATCATCATCATCTTCATCCTCATTCTCCGAGAATACCAGTTCAAAGTTAGGCGGCTCGTCATCATCGCTCAATTGCAAATGGAGGCCTTGGGATTCCAAAAATGCAACATGCTGGAAATGGACACGGGTCAACATCTTCTGCGCCTCTGTCATGTCCGCACACATATGGTCAAAATACTTGGTCACCCTGGCTTTCCAACCACCGTTGGTATCCGTAAATCAATAATAATAAAAAATTAATTGGTTAAAAAAATTCATATATACATTTTGAACTAAAATGACAAGAATAAGTGGAAAAAAACTTATCACATACGGGAGCTCTATGCCTCGTCTATTTTTGCATTGGTTTAACGAGCTTTCTTGGCAATTTTGGCCCTTTCACCGGGTATTGGATGGAACTCCCACTTTCCGTCAACGCCGAGACTAAACTATTTAAGTTAGAACCACCTCTTGTCGTAGTATTCCATCCTAAGAGCCTTGTTCTCGGGAATAACATCTTCCTTCTTTACCATAGCGGTTATCAAACTGCCGTAAGGGATATCTTTCTTCTTTGTTTGTGCGGCCTTCAACATGAATGAGATGATGGAATACCTGGGGTTTATTTTGATCCCCTCCATGACACAGTAAAAAAGAATTAGGTTAGCAATCGTCGTCTAGCAAATGTGGCCACTCGTAGGGAAAACATTGAGACATGTCCACTCACACATTAGGTGATGCTCTACGGTTAACACTTTGATGTCATAGCTGATGGAGATGCCAAGACTACTACCACCATAAATGAAGACATTCCACGACTTGATCAAACATTTAAGGGTTATGTTCGGGATCCTCTAAATGACATTGTTGGATCAATAACAAGGTCAAGAATAAAGTTTAGAGATGTGGCATTGAATGTTTTGATAGATCAACTTTATGATGAAGAAATCAAGAATAAATTGGCTAGGGCTTGGATTAATTATTCAAAATTGTCGATTAACTGAAGAAATCATGAAGAATACTATACTTTTTTTCCCACCGGGTTTTTAACGAGGTAGTGTGATCTTTGTAAATTATTATAAAATTGTTTTATTTTGGTCCATATCTCGGCCATGTGGGCTTCTGACGAGCTATTTTCAAAATTTTAGTCCATATTTTGACCCAGTCCATTAGGGTTTCAAAAATATTAAGTTTTATTCTGATTAGACTTAGATTTTGTAAGATTAGATAAGTTAATATTCTTCAAGGTTAATAGGAGAAGAATTTGAGTAGAATATCATTTATTTTAGGAGTTCAAGTTGGATATAATATTAGCTTCTTAAAGTTGCCAAAAGTTGATTCAGTTTCCAATTGTAATTAGGGTTTTGGGAGAGATATATTCCTATAAATAGAGAGGTATGCCCGAGCCATTCCTCACCATTTTTATCAATCAAATATTCAAAAATTTTGAGTTATACTCATTGCCTGCGAGCGTTTTCATTGTTGCTTAATCGCATGGGTTAACTAACTATCAATACCTTCAATTTATGAACTAATCCCACATGCTAGTTAGCTTCATAAATCTCGAGCTATTCAAGATCCCGATGGCTAGTTTTGATCAATTTGTGCGGCTATACTAGGGTTTGTGAAATCTCCCGTATAGTCAAAGATCTAAAATTCTGCAATCTAAAATTATGCCAGAAAGACGCAATTTTCCAAGCTTGGAAACTATTAAAGGCGGTTCCCAGCCTTGATCAAAGGAAGTTTAAAACCGCCTTCGTTACCCACTTTTAAAGGCGGTTCTCAAAACCGCCTTATTTTCTTATCATTTAAAGGTGGAACCATTAAAGACACTTAGAAAGTGCCTTTAAATTGCCGCTAGAACCTCGTTTAATAGGCCTCTCCTACACTAGTGAGGCTTTTTTTGTGCCAAGAATATTAATGAAATAAAAAATTTACCACAAGATTGAACTTCCGAGTCCGGAAGTGCACTCGGCCCCAACCATTATGATTTCCATAGAGCATATTTTAATTTTCAAACTCGGAAATATGAGAGAAGACACAGTTTTTGAACTCGAAAACCAAGGGTAAAAAAATTTAGCCACAAATTTATAGTGAGGGGACGGAAACAAGACCCGAGTCCAAAAAATAAATATGTTTTCTCAAAGAAGCGAAATACACCTCCGTCTTAGGTTCCGAGCTCGGAAATATTTAAGTTTCCAAGTTCGTAAATGGTGTCTAAGGTCCGACGAAAGGACCGGAGTTTCCGAACTCGGAAACTTTTAAAGGCGGTTCTATACCCTTTTACAGGCTATTTTTAACTGCCTTCATAGGCGATTTTTAAAGGGGGTTCTCGGAACTGCCTTTGTTGATGGGTGATCAAAGGCGGGACCATCAAAAACAATTTGAAAGTGTCTTTAATGGCCTGATATACAGTTTTAATATTCCTCCTACACTAGTGTCACACATATTTAACTGTTAATATTTATATAATATAATTAAAATTATAAAAATTCAATATTTTAAAAAATATAAGTCACAATGAATTTCAAAAGATAATATACAGTTTAAATTACATATTTTTTACTTTAAAATTTTAAATTAAATTTTTAAATAGAGTTACACATTTTAAAATTTTGTTACAATAATTTTCTCATGTTTTGCCACTTTCAATACTCCTATTATATCGATGTTCAGATGTCAATGTCTACTTTCTACTATGTACACAATTTCAAATATGTGTTCCATTATTTGTTCTGACATTTTGAGGGTGATTGTTGATCAATTTTTTACCTGATTTTTTTATTTTTGAGTTCTTATTTTGCTAAATAAGTTTAAAATATGTCATGTAGTTAACTTTTGAGCTATCTGAAAAGTCTTCTTTCACTAATATAAAAGGTAATAATTAGAGAAGATTTTTAAAATTTATTTTTAACATTTTATCATTTATTATATTTTTATATAAATATATTGCAACTAAAAAAAGTTTGTCTCTTGAAATACAGTCTTTTCTTAAACCATGGAAAGACCAAGGTTTATAGTGCAAATTAGAAGAAATGAAAATAAAATTTTTGGGTTGTATGAATCGGGTTATAAACTTTATAACTACTACACGTTGCATAATAAATTTTTAATATTGCAACCAAGATCTTTTACATTTTATTATTATAATTAAACCCCGTATTTCCATAAATCTGTGGAAAGATCATCTTTCCCAAGACTTTGCCTATTTTTAAAACTCTAAATTTAAAAAATCATTTTAACATAGTCTTGTAAAAAAGACAAAATACAATAAAAATATATTGCATATAATAGAAGTTGAACATAATATGATTTAAGAATTTAATTCTGCTAACCCAAATAATGTTTCTTTAGCATAAGATTTTTTGCTTAAATAATTTTGCATAAATTTTTGAATCTCCATGACTATTTTATATGTCTTTTAAATAAGATAAAATTACTTTTTTTATCTATATAAGTAAATTGGCCAAAATTACTTAAATGGTACTAAATGTAAGATTATTAGACATTAAATACTCTCTCTATTCTCTTAAATTTGGCACACTTTCTATTTTATATGTTTTTAAAAAAATTGTCACGATTTCTTATATGACAAAAAGTGAATTATTCTCAATTAGTCATTTAACTTTTTTTAGTCTCTCCATTCAATTCTCTTCAAACATTTCAAATTAAAAAATAACATTTAAATCTAGAGTCCGTCTCTTGAAAGACGGTCTTTCCATAAGTTATGAAAAGACCAAGATTTAAACTGTAAATTTGAAGAAATTAAATAAAAATTTTGGGTTGTATTAATCGGGTCATAAACCTATCACTCCTAAATGTTACATAATAAATTTTTAATACTGCAACTAAAACCTTTTACCTTTCTATAATTTTAATTCAACCTCGTCTTTCCATATGCCTATGAAAAGACCGTTTTTCCCAAGAATTTGTGTCAAACATAAATAATAAAATTGAGGGAGTAAAAATAGGGAATTTATGCTTTTGGTCCCCGGTGTCTGCTCTTTTCCCATTATGTTCCTTTTAGTTTCAAAATCTTCCAAAAGACTCCTTTTTATTCCCTTTTATTCTTCGTAGAAATTGCACAAATGACTTGTGTTGCTGCTAAGTTTTGTTCCCTTTAACATGTACAATTTATTGGATCTTTTAAATTTCAACCACTCTATGCATATAGTTTTTTTATGTCCTGATTTGACAGTTAAATATATATATATATATGTTTACATTAAATTTTATTAAAATAAAAATTGAAAGAGAAAATAAATTTACATGAATATGTTTGAAAGAAATTACATATTTGTTTTATTCGCAAGTCAAGATCTTAAAACCTCTAACTTCTATAATATATTGGATTAATTTTAGTCTCCTTTACTTGTCACTATTCATAAAAGTGAATTGTTTTGGATATATTTTTATAGAATTTCTCATAAAATTTTGAATCTCCATGAATTTTTATATGTCTCTAAAATAAGATAAAACTACTTATTTATCTATATAAGGGGTAACTGGTATTAAAATATCTCATACATTGTAAAAATAACATTAAAATATTTAAATAAAATAATCTTTCATTATATTAAATATGACACACTTTTAATTTTTGTATTTTTTTTAAAGATATATTATATTTTCTATTATAGCAAAAGGTGAATCATTTTCAACCACTCATTAAACTTTTTACTCTCTTCATTCAATTCACTTCACACGTTTCAACTTATAAAAAACACGCTTAAATTTATGGTATCAAACATAAAAAAAATAAAGAGAGTAAATAATTGAATTAAGATCGTATTCTTTAGAATTTAATTCCACTTTTATTTATCTCTTTTTTCCTATTTCTCTAAATTTTTGTTATTCCATTGAAGACTTTGCCTTAACATTGGCACGAGATGAATTTCAGACATTTTTTCATGAAATCTCAATTTTACAATCATATAATATACACAAAAGCCTTAGAGCACCTAACCATTATACAGAATTATTTTATAATTAATGTAATTTGATATTAATTACTATTTATTCAAACGCGAGGTCATTATAATTGATTTTTTTATAAAAAAATCTCAAAATGTAATAATTTTAAAGTAACCCTAAAAGTTATAAAAGAGAAGTTTTTTTAATTGGTCTAACCATTAAACAGTCTAACATGAAACTTTCTCTATAATATAATATGAAACAAACGTTAAAAAAATAAAGCAACAAAGTATACTTTAACAAGCACAATAAGAGAAGAAAATGTATTATCACGGTGAGTCATCTAATACTTTTTAATTACAAATTTGATCGATTTTTTTACTCTGTTTCTAAGGCAAAGTCTTGGGAAAGACGGTCTTTCCATAGGCTTATGGAAAGACGGACTTTAATTATAATAATAAAAGGTAAAAGGTCTTTGTTGCAATATTAAAGTTTTAT
>JAULKM010022712.1:0-14110 GCA_032355605.1 Rubia tinctorum
AATCTAGCAATCTTACAACAAAATGATAACAAAAGAGGTGTTAAATGCTCCAGAAAACACATGCATTTGACGTCTCATCACCTCCACATACATGTACCTAGCAGATGCAGCTTCTTCATCATCCTCCATCCTAACCATGTGCTCGCTAATCCCAACTATTGATCCTGCGACGAAGATGAAACTATTAGTCAATAAAAAACTTAAAATCACTCAAAGCGTACATTCTACATCAAGCATGAGTGTTTCCAAGACATCCCACAAGGAACATAATCCGAGCCTACATCCTCAACAACTGAGTAAGCCTCCCAACATACCCATGTTGTCAATAGGATTATCACATAGCTAGTGGGATCCCATACCTATATATGAGGTATCCCCAACATCCCAAACCACCCACCCCATTGGATACTTATAACTTACATACACTCGCAAAAAATTTAAATGAAAACACTAAACACACATAACACACTTTCAGGAATAGTCTCACTAATACCGAGCTACGATAAAACAACATACAACTACAACTAAAAAATACCCTAAAGACAACCCCTTTTATAGGTAAAATACCAACATAGGAAAATTGAACCCTCTTTATGATAATACATGAAAGGTTGCCCTAACCTCTTAAGCACTTATTCAGCCTCAGGAAACTGAAAGCATGACTTGTTACACAGTCAAACATATATAATCTAAAAATTCTATGATCACATGGAATACTTATCCACTAAACTCCCAACCACCACAGCTCAATCCCACACAATTCATGCATGCCTAACCCACACCATACCAAGTGACCAGACATGGCATCCCCCCCCTACAAACACGATCTTCCCACTTATCCACATCCCCCTGCCGAAGGAACACGAGACACCAACCCACAAATTTGCATGCACCTAAAAAATCACTAGCCTAATAACACAAGTGGAAATCCACCCCACTCTCTCGTTGCGATACATGGTACCCACAATACATCTCCCCATACCAGGTATCAACTTGCAATAACCCTTCTAATTCACTCCCACCAACCCACAACCGTCACACAACCCCCACATAAAAATCCCTCCCACAACCCACCAATTTCACCATTAATACTATATAAAAAATGAATATTTCAATAACAAATAACTCATCATAAACAAATTTTTACAGTTATTTATTTTTAAGGTCACAATCGAACAATCCAATACCTATTAATAAATATTAGCACAAAATAGGGAAAACATATCACCCATTATCCTAGCTCAAATAAGGTAGCTTAGACATCAAAACCTTCCTATCATTATCTTTTTCCGTGAAGATTTCCTCCAACTTTCACCGCATATGCAAGTACACCTCATCGCACGTATCGCTGACAGCTTCCATGCACCGCATATGTTTAACATAATATGATTTTTGGCCACCTTCAGACATACCTTCAGGAAGCTCACTGTCACTTTCTACATCCCCAATGCCACCTTCCTCCCTCATCAGCGTCATTATAGCCTTTAGAACAGGTTCAACCACCAAGTACACACTTCTCTCCCAACGGTGCAACCACTTCACTTATCCATGGTAAAAGTTGTATCTAAAAATTTATTTCTGATTAGGATATAATCAATCACATTTATCAAGAAAATCATTTCCTCCATGGTAAAAATCGTATCATATATTTATTACCAAATAAGATATAATCAATCACATTTATCAAGAAAATCATTTCTTCCATGGTAAAAATCGTATCATATATTTATTACCAAATAAGATATAATCAATCACATTTATCAAGAAAATTAATTGGTCTAATTAATTAAAACTCTTTACTATGAAATACTATTATCTTATATCATAAATATCGAATCAAATAGTTTCTATTTAATAGAAAATAATCAAACATTTAATCAACATTTTATTGAAAAAATTAAGGGTTTAATTGGTAGGGTGTGTAGGTTTATTTTAAAAGCAGTGGAAGATTTTTTTTGCTTTTCCATCAAAATTATAAATTTTATTTTAAAATAATTTTTTTATCACTTTACCAAATAGTTCAAAGTTTTTAGCTTATACGTCAAATAAATAAATTACTTAGCATATAAGCAAAAGAGCTTACAAGTCATGCCAAACACACCTAATTAAACTGTTACTATGATAAACTGTTAAGAAAATGGTTATTTTTGAAGCAAACAATATAATTCTAGAAGTAGAACTCTTCTCTTTATTTTTAAAATAAGCAAGATTTAAAAGTACAACTCCACCAAACACATCCTATAACCCTCCACTAGTTATAGATAAGAAAAATGATTTTCCCATCATGATAGGAAATAATATAGCACATTAAAAATTACCAATCAGATTATTTTCCTAATTAGTTTCACCAAATTCAAATTTTAAAATGACTACTATTGTTTTGTTGACTAATTGAACTTATATGGTTTGTAAATATTAGATATAATTACCATAAATCACTAAATATGTTCACATTAAACATCATAAAAATTAGAGTTATCATCCTAACGGCTTGGAAGTACACTATGCTAGTATATATTATGGACAACTATGTATTTTCCTTGTCGCTGAATCATTTACAAAACCACGATTCAATATGAAAATCCTATATTTCTTATCATCCCTTCTAATTTTCTCATTTTTCTTTGGTGTGAATTCTCTTGATGCATGGGGTGAAAAATACAGAGTGATCATTAAGAACGAGATCGATGATCCTCTACCGCTCTCAATTCACTGCTATTCCAAAAGTGATGATATAGGTTTTCATGTTCTTAATTTGAACAATGATTTCAGGTTTAAATTTGGGATGAATTTTTTTGGAACCACAAAGTTTTGGTGTGATTTTTGGTGGAATGGATTGCACACACAGTTTGATGTTTTCAACTCAAAGTTGGCTGATAAATATTGCGGAATTGCCAGAATTTGTTTTTGGTCAGCCCAAAAATCTGGATTTTACATCTCCAATCAAGAAAATCCACCACCTAGCGAGTTGTATAAAATAAATGATTGGTGAATATTATCGTTGTATGAAGAGTGATCAAATGTTGATCATAAAGATATTATGGTGGAGGTATGATTAATATTAATTAGGCATAGACTCCTTATTGCACTGATCATGATTATGTTTCTTAAGAATATATATATATATATATATATAAGTTTACCCTATATTTTCAGCTCTATTTTATTACACATTGAGATTATTTTTAGGGATCCCCCCATATATATTAGTAGTTGTCCAAATTTAAGAAAGATATGCATATAAATAGAAGTTACAACCAGCATGATGCAAACTATTCATTGTTTTATTTTATTATACACATCTATTTTAAAACAAAGGTGAGGTATTATATATTTGGTTTCCCAATCCTCTTTTTTTAAAGCACTAGGTATCCATAGCGCGGGCTATCGGGATCACTGAATAACTGCTGTTAAATGTAAGAAAAATGGTGAGGAACTTATTCTTTTTCTTGGTTATAGCAAGTATTCTGGTGCTGTTTATTTTATAGCCAAGAGTTCTCATATTTATGAAAATACATGCCTTCTATCATTCAATATCCTACTGCGATCACTGAAGATAGTTAAGATAGTTCGAACAACCCGGAACTTATACTCTTGCACCACCAGCCCAAAAACCTAATTTAAGCCACTACCATGCATCACGACACTAACTATTTTATTCGCTAATATATAAAATGTAGATTCTATCGCTGAACCGGCTAAAAGAAAAGGTAACATTCTTATTTACATGAGCATCACATCCACCTAGTGTTCATTTAATTTGTCTATAAAATCAAGGTTGAAGATGCGATGAAGAGTCTTAGTCACAGAGAGCACTATTATCAAAGAAATCAACAACTGAAGGACGAAATGCCTCTGTCGTAGACCTAGCACCATTGTCAAGGAACCAATTCGCGAAGGATGGGCCCACTGCTAATTTTAGTTCATCTTCAGCACTCTACAATTCCTCTGAAGTTGGAAACCAGATTAGCACATGACACTTCAATGAAACATAAAAACTTCAATGGAACATAATAACCACACCAATAATAAATTTGTAGACCAGAAAAGCACATTACTCTTCAATTGAACATAAAAACCACACTGTTACTAAATAACTTGAATGAGAAAAGTTTACAGTTATTTCAGGATAAATGGGAATAACAACCACAATCAACAATGATCACATCCCCTTTTGACACAGTTCAATCATGCATTGAAAACAATAATGTCAATGTGTCAATTTTACTTGCACAAATCGAAGTCCCGAAAGGTCAAATTGAGAACAAAGTCACTACTAAAATCACAACACTTCTGAAGCGTGGAAGACCACTCGATTCCAAAGATAAAAATCCTCGAAAAAGAAAAGGACTGAAGAAACAAGATGACCACAAAATGAAGAAACGTATTCCTGTAGAAATACGAAACGAGGAAAATCGAGAAATTTTGATTAATTATGCCAATACAGGTACAAGGTGGAATCAAAATGAGAAAATCGATGATACTTTCTCTTACAAATTGGCATGCGATGTTATGAATGAAAATAATGGAGATCCCGAACCACGGTCTGTTACCGAGTGTAAAAATAGACATGATTGGACTAAATGGAAAAAAGGCTATTGAACCTGAATTAGACTCTCTTAACAAGCGCAAAGTCTTTGGTACTATAGTACTCACGCCTGTAGATGTGAGACCCGTTGGATACAAATGAGTATTTGTACGAAAAAGGAATGAAAAAATGAAATTGTGAGTTACAAGGCTCGACTTGTTGCACACGGTTTTTCTCAAAGGGCTGGTATTGATTCTTAGGAAACGTATTACCCTGTCATGGATGAAATTACATTCAGATTCCTTATCAGTCTAGGAGTTCATGAGAAACTTAATATGCACCTTATGAATGTTGTTACCGCGTACTTATACGGATTGTTTGATGCTGAAATTTACATGAGAATCCCTGAATGATTCAAAATACATGAAGCATTAAGTTCAAAACCAAGAGAAAGATATTCAATCAAATTACAAAGATCTTTATATGGGTTAAAGCAATCTGGACACATATTGTACAACCGACTAAGCGAATATTTGTTACAAAAGAGGTATGTCAACGATCCTCTTTGTCGTATTTGTAAAATTTGAATTATTTTATACTTATTTAATCATTTAGGCGGATTTTGTTTGAATATGTCGAATTAAGTTTTAGAAAAAAAATTCCGTGTAATTCAGTGTCTGGAAAAAAATTACCAATATAATCTAGTGTTTGGGAAAAAATTGTCTGTATAAATCAGCCCCCTAAAATACTGTTCTGGTTCCGCCACTAGACGGCACATTATTTCTCAATCTTGATGCTCCCAATCTTGAATGGCGTCGAGTTAGCGTGGAATCTTCTCCGCCAGACTGTGATATTTAGAGGTCCATGGTAAAAAAACAATAAAAGAGTAAATTTATCCACTGATAATGAAATTTACAAACAAGGTATAAATTGTGCAATCTTGATAAATTGAGCATATCATATTTAGTATAAATTGATTAAAAAAATCTTAATAATTTTTTTGTTAATGTCCAATCATAATTAATCAAATGTCCAATCATAATTTGTTAATGTCCAATCAAAATTTGATAAAATTAGCATCACACGTAAAATTGATCAAATGATTTTCTATTTAACAGTAGAAATAATCAATCATAATTATCAAAATAGATGAATATCTATTTACCAAATTAAAACCCTTCATTGTAAGTATAAATAAGAAATCGTTTTCACCCCATGGTAGCTGTATTAAATGTTAGTCAATAAATTATCAGTCACATTTATCAAAAAAATTATTTGTCTATTAAAACCCTTCAAAAAATATATATGTATATATATATTATGGGTAAGACATCGTTTCCTCCATTATAAAAATCGTATCAAGTAATTTATTACTGAATAGGATATAATGAATCACATTTATCAAGAAAATTAATTGGTCTAATTAATTAAAACGCGTTACTATGAAATACTATTATCTCCTATTGTAAATATCCAATCAAATAGGTTTATATTCAATAAAAAATAATCAATCACTTAATCAAAATTTTGATTGACAAAATTAAAGGTGTATTTGGTAGAGTGTGTAGACTTATTTTAAAAGTAGTGGAAGATTTGTTTTTGCTTTTACATAAAATTATAACTTTTATTTTTAAAATAATTTATTATTATTATTTATCAAACAGTTCAAATTACTTAGCTTATGCGTCAAACAAAAAATTACTTAACATATAAGCAAAACAACTTATAAGTCATACCAAAGAAACCTAACTAAGCTCTTTATAAGCGAAGGAGAATTAGGTATTTGATAAACTGTTAAGAAAATGATTATTTTAGAAACAGGAGATATAATTTTAGAAGTAGAAGTATTTTATTTTTTAAAAAAATAAGCTAGATTTATATATAAAACTCCACCGAACACATCATATAACCCTCCACCAGCTATATATAAGAAACCATTTTTATCCTATCATGATAATTGTATCAGCCTAGATAGGAAATAATCTACAAAACTAAAAAATTACCTATCTGAATATTTAACTAATTAGTTTAACTAAATTCAAATTTAAAAATGACTACATAGTTTTGTTGACTGATTGAACTTATAATTTTTGTAAAAATTAGATAAAATTGTCACAAATCACAGAATATGATCACATTACACATCATAAAATTAGAGTTATCATCCTAAAAGCAAATCCAACTGGTTCTTCAAAAGTTTCTCTAAAATGGAGAATAAAAATTCATATTGTCTATATTTTTTTTGTTCAACTCCAACAGATTCTTTATTTTGCATAACTTTGTGTTTAATAAAACAATTATGGTCTTTTTTTTTTTAATAACACAATGATAAATACTTTAACCACTACAAAATGATAAAGTCTCCTGTTAGGCCGATTAACGGTTAGACCAGTTATGAAAAATCTTAGTTCAATAACTTTTATGGTCAAATTATAATTAATTATAATTTTTTTACTTTTTAAAAATGTATAGAAACTCGTTTTAATAAATAAAAATGAACAATAAATCACCCAATTAATTATTTCAATTATAAAATGACCATGTTTAACGGTTAATTGGTCTAAAACAAGAATTTTTGAAACAAAATACAATATAAATAAATAGGTATATTCATTTTAATGAAATATAAATAAAGATTATTTTTAAAAATTAATGAATATATAAAGAAATTTGTAAGTAATGACTAGTTTTTAATGAAAGCTGTCAGTCAACATTTGTTCCTACGCATGAAAGGTATGATAGTCATGAAAGTTAGACATAGAAATTATTTACATAAATAAGGAAATTACCTTTAAATTAAAGTTGATTGATATTAATAGCATTAAATTTCTAATTCTCCAAATATGTCATTCTCCCTCTGCAAATATAAAGAATAAAATCTTCTTCTTTCTCCAATTTTCCATTTTAGAGAACCATATGCAGCATCTTTTGTAGCTAGAAAATGATCAAAATTTTCAAATATAGCTAAAATTTCCATTTTTCATAATTTGTTGGACTTTCTCTAACGGCTAGGGAGTACAGTACGCTAGTATATATTATGGGCAACCATGGATTTTCCTAGTCAATAAATCATTTATGAAACCAAGACTCAATATTAAAATCCTCTATTTTTTATACTTTGGTTTTTCTCCGCTGCATCAAATTTGAGAGGAACTGATATTGAGGAATTCTTATATGAGCCTGCAAAACATATAACTCCACAAAAGAATTTAATGGAAGACAACCTTCAAGTTATGTACGAGACACTTTCCTTGAGGCTTTATTTGTTCCCTTTTGTGTGCATATAATTCAGAACAAATAACTTGTAGGATAAAATGAAGATTGGTTTGCAAAAATGTGCACTCAATTCTCCAACCCCGAATGAACAAAAGATCTAAGAGCGAGAATCTTTAAGAATAATGCATTATCATTGTTTCCTCTTTATGGGGTTTTCTCTCATATTGAGTACGTTTCTCATTTCTCATATTTTCTTGTATTCTGATTGTATTCTAGTCGTACCTTTCAAGGAGAACACAACTCATCTACTTATAGACTAATAGCATGATATGAAATAATACACCTATTCATGACATATACCCTTTGGGAAGTTGAATTCATTTATTTGTGATAAAAAAAATATTCACACCGTTTCATTATTCATAGTAACATATTTTCAATCATTGGAAATATCCAACAATCCATCGCCGTTTGCTATCATTGAAAATGTACTCTTTAAATCACAAAAAACTCTTGATAACCCATGCATCAGAAAGTGATGTCTTTCAATTGAACCAAAGGCTCAGTGAAGGTCGCTATAACTTGTTGAAGCACTTGGTATGCTATGCTTTAAACCTATGCTTTATGTAACAAGCCACATTGACCAAAACACATAGATTTGCTTCTTTCCCATTGTTATAAACCACACAATTCAAGATTCATGTATGCTTATCCTTTCATGAATGGGTCCAAGAAGTAAAGTCCAAAAGTCCTGCAATTGACATTTGAGTCTTACACTCATATAGGCAAGTCCATGCGCCTCTTTCATAGTACGAATAATACCAAGGCCAATCAAATAGCCCTCACCATTTATGGCTCCTTCATGGGCATGTTAAGAACTTTAAAGTTCTCTCTTAATATTAATCATGCGGGTTAAACCAACACTCCCTCTTTTGGGATGTTTTAATTGAGTTGTCAAACCTCTTTTGGGATGTTTTAATCTTGCAATTGTTGGATATTTTCAATGATAGAAAAGATGTGAATATGAATAATGAAGCGGTGTGAACATTGTTCATCACCAATATATAAGACTTCAAGTTCCCGAAGGGTATATGCCATGAAGAGATGTATTATTTCATCTCAAGTTATTAGTCTACAAATAGATGAGTTGTATTTTCCTTGAAGGATACAACTAAAATACAATCAGAATACAAGAAAACATAAGAAATGAGAGAAGTAATCAATAAGAGAGAACACCTCACAAACAGGAAAAAAAAATGACAATGTATTATACTTGGAGCATTCTTGCTCTTCGATTCTTTGTTCATTCAAGGTTGGAGAAGTGAGTGAATAGTTTTGTAAACCAAGATTCATTTTATCCTACAAGATATGTGTTCTTAATTATATGCACACAAAAGGGAACAAATAAATCATTAAGGAAAGTGTCTCGTACACGACTTGAAGGTTGTCTTTCATTACATTCTTTTGTGGAGTTACTCAATATCAGTTTCTCTCAAGTTTGATGTAGGGAGAAAAACCAACAATGTTAAGGTTTTATTTATTTCATGTAAAATTCAACGATGCTGCTAACATTAATTTGAGAAGGAAAGGCAAACCCTATAAATTAAGCACTGGAAATGCAGAATGAGGGTTGAGGCTATCTATCATCAATATGAAAATTTACGGTTCTAATGTTTCTCTTATATTTGTTCAGCCACTATTACTAATTCTTGAATTTGGCCTGGTTTGTTCTTCACCGGAGTCGAGTGTTGTTCTTTACGGGATTGATAATTACATTGGAAATTAGAATGATGCAGCAGAAGCATGACATCTATGTATCAAGGTCGGTGTGGAATCTCACAAAATGCAAAAGGCAGATTGCTACCTATTGTGGTATGTGGTATCAAAAATATGTTGCTGATTGCTGATTTTTGTTTTTCTACAGAAGTTTAGATTTAACATTTTGCACAGTAACTGCATTCTATAAATTGTATGGAGTTAAGTTGTGGAATTTTTATCCATTATTTAATATTTATGGGTATGATTTTTTTAGACCAAACATGATTGTTGGCTGTTAGCCTTATTTGAGTACATATGCATCAATGCATGAATACAGCAAGTGAAATCCTAAAATGTTGAATTAATTCTAGAATTATGCAGTAGTATACTAATTCAAATATAAGCTTAAGTCTTTCTGTGTGCACCATTGTGTTGCCGAATCAAAATTTATGAAGTTTGATTTTGATTTCAGGATTTTCTTCTCACGTGCTGAAGATTTTGGATTTTTATTTTCCATTCGATAGTCCTATTATGATGGTTGGTTGGGTTTAACCATATCTTTCTAAATGATGGTTTTTGAAAAAGAAATGGTATTGCATGAAAAGAGCATACACTAAAAAAAAATAAAAAAATAGTTGTTTGGAGTGTCAGTGACACTCAAAGGCGTCACTAAAATTATTAGTGACGCCCTGTGAAGTGCATCTATTCAGCGTGTCACTAAAATTTTGTGACGCGTTGAAATATCGTTATATTGTTTTTGTGTTGCTTTAAGATGTAGTTCAATTAAGAAGTGTCACTAAAATATGGTGATATATGCACATGTCACAAAATATTTAGTGACAGCGGAAGGTGGAGCAAATATTGTGACATTTCCTTATTTATCACAGAATATGCATCACTACTGAATTTTTTTCGTAGTGATATGTGGCCAGTGTGAAATATGTAAGATATATGGACAAAATTTAATTCTACAAATTATGGCGATATACCTTAAAGAACGAGTTAGTGTAACTCTGCAAGAAGTTATTCACTAAAAAAAATTCAATAGTGACGCATATTTTGGGACAAGTAAGAAAATGTCACAATATTTGATCCGCCTTCAAGTGTCACTAAATATTTTGTGACATGTGCACATGTCACTAAACTGAATTGCTACATCAATTCATGTCACAACTTTAGTGACACTTCTAAATTGAACTACATCTTAGAGCGTCTCAAAAAATATAACGATATTTTAACGCGTCACAAAATTTTAGTGACACGCTAAATATGCACTTCACAAGGCGTCACTAATAATTTTAGCAATGCCTTTGAGTATCACGGATGTTCAAAAAAAGCGTCACAATTGGGAAAATTTTTTTGTAGTGGTTATTCTGAACAGAAAGTTGATTTTGAAAAAATCCGATCTTTCGAGATAGAAAAGGTTCATGTAACCTATAGTCTTAGGAAATCCTAGAAGAGTTTATTTCTTGATCCTAGAAATCTAGTTGTATAAATCATACTCGTGGAATCCAGTTTGGGAAGAATGTAAGATCCTACAAATTCAGCGAATATGAATTTAAAAGGTATAACCAAAATGGCAACATTTATAGAGAAGAAGAATCAAGGGACATGAATGATATAAGTACTTTTAATTATAAGTTTTAATTTTAATTTTGAATCGTGAAAGATATGGTGTATATGATGATTACTATATGATATCTATAAAAGAGAAATATTGTTCATGCATGATGTATGGTTAATGTTAAAGGTTCTTGTAAACAATGGAACAAAGAATTTGCATCATAAATAATGTTATGACGAGTTGAAGGCTATGTGATTATATTTGACATGTATTTTTGCATAATAATGAAAGTGATGATGACATTTATTTTCATAATTACTTAAAGTTTGAAGAGAAAATTTCGGTCACTTAAAGAGATGATATCATCGAGTAAGGTGATAAGTGAAACATCAAAGTGGGATGGAAAGTCCATTTGAATCACTAAATGGTGGAACCTTAATCCACGCTCGGTTAGATACTAAGTTTTGGATGCAATGAGTCAAAGTACACAATAATAGTGGTTTGAGCACTCAATCAAAACATCCCAAAAGGAGGAGTATTGGTTTAACCCGCTTGATTAATATTAAGGATGAACTTTAAAGTTCCTAATAAGTGTATGAAGGTGGGAGTAATTTGATTTGCCTTGGTATTGTTCGTACTGTGAAAGATGCACATGAACTTGCCTATATGAGTGTAGGACTTAAATGTCCATTACAAGATTTTCAAAGTCTAATTCTTGGCCACAGTCATAAAGGGATAGGAACACATGGGTTTTGAATTATGTGGTTTATAACAATGGGAAAGAAGCAAATCTATATGTGTTGGTCAATGTGAGTTGTTACATCAACCATTGGTTCCAAGTATAACCTACCAAGTGGTTCGACAAGTTATAGCGACCTTCACTAAACCTTTGGTTAAATCGAAAGACACCACTTTTCAATGCATAGGCTATCAAGAGTAATCTGTAATTTAAAACGTACTTTTTAAATCATCGGAAATGGTGGGGGATTGTTGGATAATTCTAATGATTGAAAATATATGACTATGAATAATAAATCGGTGTGAACATCGTTGATCACCAATAGATACAACTTCAAGTTCCCAAAAGTATATGGCATGAAGAGTGAAGATAGCATTCAATGCTTTAGTGTTTGCCACTATTGCCTTTTGTTCATCTGGAGTCCATGATGCTTTAGGCTTAAGTTTTGGATCCTTTGAACTAGAGTCTCTTTCTACAATACTCACAGTTGGTGAATTTCAATATGTTTCAACGTAGTACCAAGCTAGTTCATCCAATGAGTTTATGAAAACTCTCATGCAGGCCTTCCAATAATTGTAGTTCGTTCCTTCCGGCAGTGGTGACCGAGACATAGAAGCTCTTTTTTTTGTCGCCATTGGTAAAACTGGATCTCACTTTCCTTAACGCAACTAAATTAAAATTAAGTGACTTAGCTCTGAAACCAAAAGAAATTTGGTTTTACCTAATTTATGCAATAATTACTAACGTGTTTCAACATAAACTAATTAACCAAGTATGCAATAAAGTAAAAGATTGACACATGAGACTTGGTTACGTAGTTCGGTGAAGTTCACCTATATCTGTGGGCTTGGCCCAATTCAGAAGAAATCCAGCAATTAGAAAGACATAGTACAAGTACACCATAAAATCATATTTATCTTATCTAATTATAACGTACAGATTTTGCAATCTCTCCTTGCTACCAATTCGCTTTAATCAAACTCTTTTTGACCACGAAACTCATCGACGCTGAATCTCCTACTCACGAGGATTTAAGGTATGTGCTTCTGAACTAATAAACAGGTTAGTGTATGTTGGAACACAGTATTTATGGCTTTTGCAGTACTATCGGAAAGACAGAAAACCAAGCCAATTTTTGCTATTATTTTGTAAGTAGCACAACCGTGATGTCCTTAAAAATATTCCATTTCCAACTTTGGTTCTGAAGTATATCACAATCCTTTGAATATAGGAATTTTTCTTTATCTTATTATATCCCCGAAACAGATTAATATTCCATAAATCCAATTCCTTACAAGTAGAGATTTTCTATAAACCTAATATGCTTCAATCACACGCACAATCATATATTGCAAAATATCCAATCTTCCATAGTACAATATCTACGCAATAATTTTCAATCCATTAAATCCTTCTCAACTCCATCTTTCCATATGTTCCAATATAGAAAAAATTTATTTTTCGAATTAGTTCACAAATGTCAATTTAATAATAAATGCACAACACGTGAATTTATAAAATATATAAATATCATCTTTGATCGTGGCTCTGTGAGTGTTTAACGGCGCTTTGCGGAGCTCGTCAATACCTTTATTGGAGGTCAATGGAAATTATATACAAATGTGGTTGTACTGTTGTTTCAACTTCCTTTCCTTGGCTTATTGCGCTACTTTATTGTTTTTTATCCTGGTATGGTGAGCTAGTCCTCGCATGCTTTTTGGTTGGGTGGTGACTCCGACTTGGGTTCTGGTCTTTCCCAGGGACTATAAATATTTAGAAAGAAAAATCATCCCGAGAGTTGGCATCACTAATGGAGGGGGGGGGGGGGGATATCCGGATCAACATAGTTCCTGCAATCAACAATGCAAACCTAGCCTCTTCGAGTACTTGAAAAGGATATCTAGGGGTGTTCCCCGAGAGAAATCTCTAACGCCTAAATTAGGGCTGTTCTCTTTTTTAGTTATTCCATTTGTCTGAATTTACTTATTTGATTTGTCGTCTCGTCTCGTGTCTTTATTTATAGATGTTGGATCATGTTATCATAGCCTATTTATTTTCCTCCCTCTTTCCAATATTGTGGTTTAGTGGAGGGTGTTTGTGCTGAGTGATTTTGCTTCTATTTCGATGAGGTCTAGAATCAAGATAACCACTTCACAGGGATAGATCAGTTTGCTAAGCATGCTGAGCACCTTCAATTTGTCTGAATTTACTTTCTTCCTCTGTCCCATTTCAAGCTGCACACTTTTTGGTCAACTTTCTCATACCATGTTTGACCAACGATAACTTTATTTATGTATAATAATGG
>JAULKM010022723.1:0-14110 GCA_032355605.1 Rubia tinctorum
TTCGTGGCATCTGCAACAACGGTGTAGCATACTGCTACAATATTTGGAATATTTACAAGCAGCTCCAAAACACAACCGTTGGAGATGCTCTTAAACATCACACCTTTTATTTGATATTCAATTCATGTGAAGTAGAGCACTTGACCCAACCAATTAGTTTAAAATGTTACATACTTAAAATATAAACTATTAGTTTAGAATTCACAAACTTGATACAAACTATTAATGGTACTTAATCTCCATAGCATAATCTCTTCACGGTATTAACAAAAGTCTATTGATAATTCTCCTTGTCCTGTCACTATAATTTCACACAAATCATAGTTTATGTTAGAAATTGACAGTCCCAAAATTAAATATCACTTCGAGAAACATGACTTTTTATCTCGCTTCTAGAAAAATAACCTAAATAAATAATAGTATGACCAAAGCTAGGTGCGATATCACACACAATATTTACCTCGATTTGTTTCACCGAAGTCATGTGTTATGTCGCACAAAATAATTATGGAATTAAAAAACCAAAAGCAGAACAGATGACAGTTATGCTTTGGTAGTTCATAACCAAATGTAAAGTTTCCGGCCAGCATGAATAAACCCGAATTCGGTATCATGTAAATACAAATCAAATCCATATTTACAAAATAATTCAGAACAAATAACCAGATTTACAAATAAATCTCGAAATATTTGCAAGTACATATACAGATATAGATTTACAAATGAAGAACACAAAGAAGATTACATTAAATCATGAATCTACAAACATAACTCAGATCCAGCAACTTCGAGCGACACAATGACGAGTCACTGAGGCTGGTGGCTGGGTAGAGAGGCTGATAGCTGACAATAATGGTGGCACGATGGTTAAGCAGTGACGATTTAGAATTGGCGTGGGGATTGAAGTGGTGACGTATGGCATCCGGTAAGAAAGCTTCATGGCAGAGAAGAGGACAAGCCATGACATAGAAAGCTTCGTAGCGGGGAGAGCAATTTGTGGCAACCCCGGCAGCGAGGCGAGGTACTGCTAGAGACACTTGATGGTGTGGTGTTTGGGGGAAGAGGGACCGAGTCGGCTATGATTGGAGAAAAAAAAGTTAAGGCAACTAGCTAGGGATTGGTATTTCTATATTATATATGCTAAGGTTTAGGTCATTTGGGCTTATGAGTTTGGGTTGGGCTAAAATAATTCCCACCTCAATAATACTTTGGTCGTTAGATACTGCTGCTGAAAAAATCACCAGAATGAATGGTCCCGTAAACATTTACCATCTTTGCTAGAATGTTGAGCAGAGTAAGTTGGTTACATAATTTCAATATGCAAAGTTCTTGATGAAATTGGACAATGGTTGCAGTATAAGGGATTACATAAACATAAATACGCAGTGCTCGTTTTATGTTGTTGGCATGTTGCGCAGTGTTTATGTAGAAAAAGTCAAGTATGGGATACTTAAAGTCAGACCTTATTATATTATATATATGTGTGTGTGTGTATAGCCAATGATTGACCATTAATTAGTTAAAGACAAACCTTAGCTATTAGAATTCATACATAGAGAGTCAAGTAAGGATTGAATGTTAATTAGTTAACATCAAACATTTTCATTTGTGTTAATATATTCGAAGTCAAATAAGGGTTGATTGTTGATTAGTTAAGGTCTAACCTTAGTTATAAGTGTGTATAAATGGAAAGTCAAGTAAGTGTTGATTGTTTGTATTTAGAAATTCAAATAAAGGTTGATACTTGATTAGTTAAGTTCTATCCATTTCATTAGTGTTTACGTATAGAATGTCAAGTAAGGGTTATATATTGATTAGTCGAGGTCAAAACTTTTCATTGGTGTTTATGTATGAAAGGTCAAGTAAGGATTGACCGGTGATTAGTTAAAGTCAAACCATTTTATTTTTGTTTATATATGTAAAGTCAAGTAAGGGTTGACCATTGATTAGTTAAAGTAAAACGGTTTCCTTAGTGTTTATGTATGGAAAGTCAAGTAGGGGTAGAATGTTGACTAGTTAAGGTAAACCCTTAGTTATTAGTGTTTATAATTGGAATGTCAAGTAAGGGTTGACCGTAAATACACTAGTGTGGTAAAGATGGATTAAAAGCGTATCTATCGAACTAGGGAAGACACCAACAAGGTGCCTAGGTGGAAGTGTCTTTGATCCTGCCGAACCGCCTTTAAATAAACCTATAGAAGGTGGTTATTTCTGCCTTCTTTCAGGCGGAGGAACTGCCTTCAAATGTCTTCCTAGTGCGGAACCTGACTGATTTCATCAGCCATCTAGACATTTCCGGTACCGGAAGCTACAATAGTTCTGGTACCTGAATTAATGTCTAAGCTAATGTAATGGTTTTCGAATCGGGTCCAATTTCTGTCCAAGACCTGGTTTTTTGGTATATAATGCATCATTCAATAATTATTTTTTACGAGTTTAGAAATGGTGTCGACTCTTATGATTCTGAGCTTAGAACCCGATTGAACCGCCGGCTCATGTTGTCATTTCCGTTCTCGCAAGCTATGCTAGTTTCTGACTCAAGTCAAATTTCTGATTAAAACCCTATTTTTTATGATATGCAATGATTATTAATTTGATTTCATAAATGTTCCCGGCTCTATTGGTTTCGAGTTCAAAAAAATGAATCGGGCCTTAAGATTTTGACGAGAGGAGCCGAGACTGATTTCCGAACTCGTAAGCCAATTCGGCTGCAATGGCAATATATTAAATTCTTTACATAACCAGGCCAAAAATAGCCTCAAAAACCAATAATGTTTCCAGAAAATTTCTAATACATTGGTAGAGTTTGCAAAAATGTATACACAACACTACATTAGCAATTATTGATACATAGGAATAAAAATCACGTAGATTCTATTCCACACATAATAATCTAAACATTATAACTTTCTAACACTTCAAACATGATTGTAGTTTTGACAAGAATCTAGAGACAATGCTCATCGAGCAACAATCTATAGATAGGAATAGAATATAATCAAATTCTATTCCGCAAAATACATCCCACGAGTTTTGAGATATATTTCATAATACCATGTTAGGTCTTCCGAGAGTTGAAGATCGGACATTTATTACATTTATTTCCAAACAATTTCTTGCCACGTTGATGTCATCTTGTGAATACGGCTTGTATTCATTTGGAAAAATCTGTGGACATTACAATATAATAAAATAGTTCGAGTAGGTTAGTAGTTTATCGTAGGAAAAAGAATGTAAGTGAATATGATGAACTTCATACTTACTTTATCAATCTCTAGGTAATCCAACCATTAATAATTAACACACTCGGCTGCATATAAAATTATACAGTACCCACACTCCCATGTTTTTTACTTGTTTCTTGTACTAATAAATGTGAATGCAAATAAGTTAGTAAAAATTAAATTGAATTAACCACACTCCATCTGAAATTCACATTGAACAACAAAACCCTAGCTCCAAATTGGTTTTTCCCACCAAAATATTCGCCCAAGATCAAACCCTACCACAAATGGGATGATATCATAATGTATTTCTTCGATTGTGTGAACAATTTGATGAGAAGAAGGAGATGAATGTTGAGGGTGGATTTTGGAAGAGAGAAATGGTGGGAAACTCATGCTCAAAACATTTCATTTATTACTCACTTTCAAAAGTCCTTAATGCTAAAATATAAGCCCTAACGACGATATCTTCCAAACTCGGAATTGATTCGGCTCCTTTTTTATTTTAGAGCTGAAAAACGTTACAAATTCGAAATTGCTTTGGTTCTTCTAGAATTCTTAGCCGACTAGCTTCCGGACTCGGAAGCAGTCAGGGTATATAAAAAACCCCAAAACGATTTCAGTTTCAAGATTACCCAATTTGCACATAAACCCTAGATCGGGTTAGGAAATATGATTCCCTACACTTGAAATACACACTTTTAAAAAAAATCGTGACGAGGAGGGGAAGAGTTGAGGGAGGAGGTAATGCATCATCTCGAAGTTATGCTCCATTTACTGAAGCAAGAGTGTCGAAGAAATTCTTCAATATGGAAGCCAAAAAGAGGTACGTTGATTTCTTAAGAATGAGGAAATGTACGAATCCCAAAATCATACGTAGTGCTGATATGCATGATTTGTCCCTAGGGTATATCCTACATTACTTTAGGAATCTGGTTATGGAAAAATTACTGACATGTGTGGAGAGTGTACACACCGACGAGGTGGTGCGATTCTACACCAATTTGGGGAGAAACTTTGGGAATAAAGATATGACCCTAGTTAATGGGAAGTAAGTCACCATGAACAAATATACTATAAAGGTGGTTTTAGGTAATTCATATATATTGGCTGAGACCCTGAGGCCAGATAATTCCGAATGACCCCTAGAGATCTATGATCAACAACAATGGTCGGGCGTTAGTGAAATCACTCCTCTTTGCCCCGTAGAAATGGCTAGAAAGTATTTGGTAGGAGAGGGAATTCAGCTGGATAGGAAGATTCTAACGATGTTGGTGTATTTAGTTTTGAATAGAGACTCGTTTACGAGTGGATCTGTATGAATGTTCTACCGTTTGGTGGCCACGCCTGCGAGCCAACTATTGGCAATTTGATGTTGTTTTATTATGTGATGGAGGAGATCCCAATTAACCATGGATATACAATTTGGAACATTATGTTAAAAGCGGTGGGAACTAGGAAGAAGGATAATTGGCTGATTTTCTCAAATCTTTACCAATCAATTCAATTCGATCAATCCAAAACCCTATCATAAAATGAGATGTTCAACCACATGACCATCATACAACACAACACATTGTTTCACAATCACCAATTCAACTAAATCATAAACATTTCAAATGAAAATACACATGAGTTCCAAAACAAATTCATTTATCTTTCAATCAAATATATATAACACAATGGAGGAAGAATTACATGCCTTTGATCCTTCCTAATGGATTCTATATTAGTTCTTCAAGAAGCTCATAGAGAAAATTTAGGTTCAAATGAAATGAGTTTTTTGAAACCCAAATAACCTAATTGACATTTAATACATGCTACGACGACCATAATCTGAACTTGGAACCTAAATCCCTTCCACCCCCACCCGAGCCAATTTTATTTTGAACTCGGAAAAAGGTATGATTTTCTGTTCACATCAGAACGGTTATCAGCTCTTCCTCATACAACTAATGGCGATGTTCCAAGTCCGAAATACCTATCGTCTCCCTTAGGGATAACAATGGGTGGGTTTTGGTGGAGCTCCGCCCCGCATCCACTCCAATGGGGGGGGTAAAGGTGTAGTTTTCGCTGGGGGTTGGCCTGGTATGAGTATGGAAATTGATACTCATCATGGGTGGTGGGTTGGGCATGTATATTTAGTTCATACACACCCACCCCGCCCCACCCCACGATACCCGCTATGTACACACTAATTTATTATTTAATAAAATATTATTTATCTATAACATGTTTTACTTATAATATTTCATGTAAATATTATTAAACTTTTAATAGTAAAATTATTAATTTTAAAGTAAAACTTAGATTGTTTTTGGAGATATAAATGGGGTGAGTAAATGGATTTGAAGTGGGTATGGAAACCCAAGTGGGTGACCGGACGGGTGGATTTTGGATAATACCCGATAGGACGGGTGGATTTTAATATTGTACACGACATGGGTGATGGGTGGGTATAGGTATGAAAATGTTCGGTGGGAATGAGTATGGAGGTACCATAATCCATACCCATCCCTAGTCTCTCTTCAATCAAGCATCCTACACTAGTGATCAGTTAAGTTTTAACTATTTCTTTAGTGTTTATGTATGGAATGTTGAGTATGGGTGGATCGTTATTTTGTCAAGGTCAAACCTTTTCATTAGTGTTTATGTATAATAAGTTAAATAAGGGCTGATCGTTGATTAACTAAAGTCAAACCTTAGTTATTAGTGTTTATATATGGAAAGTTAAGTAAAGATTGATTGTTGATTAGTTAAGTTTTATCCATTTCATAAGTGTTTATGTATGGAATACAAAGTAAGGGTTAATCGTTGATTAGTCAAGGTCAAACCTTTATAATAGTATTTATGTATGGAAAGTCAAATAAGGGCTTACCTTCTAATAGTATTTATGTATGGAAAGTCAAATAAGGGCTTACCGTTAATTAGTTATTATTAACCTTATCATTAACATTATTGACTGTTGATTAGTTAAAGTCAAACTTTTTCATTACTGTTTATATATAAAAAGTCAAGTAAGAGTTGATCGTTAGTTAGTTAAAGTCAAACATTTTCATTGGTATTTATCTACGGAAAGTCAAGTAAGGTTAGATCGGTGATTATTTAGAGTCAAACTTTAGTTATTGTTTATATATAGAAAATCAAGCCTTATTTAATAATAATAATAATAAAATAAAATAATGATATTAATAATAAAGGGTGAATGTAAACTAGTGAATATTATTTTTTTACGTTGCATCTATATTGTTTTATTATTTTCGGATATGGAAGCCCTAAATTGTCCCTATTTTAGGACTTGGGAGCCTTATTTAATAATAATAATAATAAAACTAAATAAAATAATGATATTAATAATAAAATTCAAAAGGTGAATGCAAATTAGTGAAGATTATTTTTACGTTGCATCCATATTGTTTTATTATTTTCGGATATGGAAGACCTAAATTGTCCCTATTTTAGGACTTGGGTCAAAAAGTGTCAAATTGTAGTTATTAGTATTTATATATACAAAGTCAAGTCTTAGTTATTCATATACTAATAAATAAAATAATATTATTAATTAATAATAAATTACAAAGGGTGAATGTAAATTAGCGAATGTATAAATTTGACATTTCATTTAGAGTATTGAATATTATTTTTACATTGCATATATATTATTTGAAAAGATGTGGAAAGGCTAAAATATTACTAATCTAGGAAATATTCCTAAGTAGGATTCTAGTCGATCTCCGTGAGAGGGACGTGCGACGTCGGTCACAAAAACAACCGACAATGGTAAGTGAGAAGGGCGTGCGACGTCGGTCATTCATGTCCGCTAGAGGGACGTGTGTCGTCGGTCATAAAAGATAAATGACGTCGGCAAGTGAGAAAGGTGTGTAACGTCATTCATTCATGTCCACGAGAGAGACGTGCAACGTCGGTCATTCATGTCCACGAGAGAGACGTACGACGTCGGTCACAAAAACAACCAACATCAGTAAGCGAGAAGGGTGTGCGACTTCGGTCATTCGTGTCCGCGAGAGGGAAGTGCAATGTTGATCACAAAAACAACCGACGTCGATAAATTAGAAGGGCGTCTGATGTCGGTCATTCATGAATTTTTACATCGATTTTTTTTAAAACCGAGGTAAAAATACTCTTTTTACCTCGGTTTTTTTAATCGAAGTAAATAATATTTTTTACTTCATTTTTTAAAATTGAGGTAAAAGAATTTTTTACCTCGGTTATTTTCCAAATTCCATATAACTGAGTTAAAAGGGGCTACGCAATAGGTGATGTTTCTTGTAGTGTACACACCAAATAATCATACTAATACAAGAATAATACATCGTGAAAGTAAAAGTTAGCATTACTTCCCTCATTCGAGTTGAGGTGGTTCAGCAAACTCAATTTTGGTGCATCATTTCATATGTCATATAACAATGACCACTAAGTTATACATAGCATGAATCGGTCATGCGAAGTGCACGAACGTGAATTCACCTGCATATATGTGACGTAGGTCGGGAATATTTTTGCCATCGAATTGACCAACCGATCGACCGACGTTAGACATTCATACTATATTCATATGAAAATGACTTTCTTACCTAGAATCAACCTTAATGTATGCCTAATACTTCTTATTGATTATTCATAACATTATTTTGACAAAATCTACACGATACAATAGATAACATAAAAAAATCAATTCGTGAAGACATTCAATAATTTTTTTCATAAATATAAAGCTAAGAGGTCAAACCAAAGAATTGCAATTTGAACATGTAGTGGATGAAAAAAACCTCATTTTGCATCTAGAAATGCTCCACCCTCTATTACTTGTTGTAGCTTGATTACACATTAGATTGTCTAATATGGCTTGAATGGAAAGTTGGGAGAATGTGTTTTGGTAGGAGAGTTAAAGAAGATAGGAGATGGAGACTTTTTTTATTGGAAATGAGTTTAGTTTATGGGTATTTTGGTAGAATTGGGGCACTCAGATTTTGTTTTCCTGCTAATGAAAAAAGTGGGTGCTCAAAATTTTGTTTCCCGCTAAACTTTTGGGAATGAACGATGCGTTACTGACATCAGTCGCGATGTTAGTAACCCAAGGTTTTGTGTGGCTCATGAAGACCCAACAACGTCATATGGCCTAATAATGTTGTTTAAGCCGACATCGGTGACACTTTGGTCGATTGTCGATTCTAGCAACACATGTCGTGATCTCGTACCGGTAGTCTTGTTAGATCAATCGTTGGTTGAATTCTTTTGTAAATTTATATAGATTCCCAAAGGTTTGACCTTCAGTCTTGTTAGGTAAACGGTGGCTTGATTTCATTCCCAAATTGACATAGATGTCCAAAAGTTTGACCTTTAGTCTTGTTAGGTCAACCATGGCTTGGCTCCGTGTTTAAATTGACATAGATGCCTAAAGGTTTGACCTTTAGTCTTGTTAGGTCAACCGTGGCTTGACTCCATTCGTAAATTGACATAGATTCCATAAGGTTTGACATTTAGGTTTGTTAGGTCGATCGTTGGTTGACTTCTATCATAAATTGACATAGATTCCTAAAGGTTCAACCTAGAGTCTAGTTAGGTCAGCCATGGCTTGACTCCATTCGTAAATTGACATTGATGCCTAAATTTTCAACCTTTAGTCTTCTAAGGTCAATTGCAGCTTGACTTCTATCGTAAATTAATATAGATTCTCAAAGGTACGACCTTTAGTCTTGTTAGGTCGATTGTTGGTTGACTTCTATCGTAAATTGACATAGATCCCCAAATGATCGACCTTTAGTCTTGTTAGGTCAACCGTGGCTTGACTCCATTCGTAAATTGACATAGATAGCCAATGGTTCGAGCTTTAAT
This sequence comes from Rubia tinctorum, assembly GCA_032355605.1. Taxonomy (NCBI): domain Eukaryota; kingdom Viridiplantae; phylum Streptophyta; class Magnoliopsida; order Gentianales; family Rubiaceae; genus Rubia; species Rubia tinctorum. Next base: position 9,081 of record JAULKM010022723.1, read on the forward strand.
CTTATTAGGTCAACCGTGCCTTGACTTTGTTCATAAATTGACATGGATGCCCAAAGGTTTTACCTTTAGTGTTCTTAAATTAATCATTGGTTGAATTCTATCGTAAATTAACATAGATTCCCAAAGGTTCAACCTTTAGACTTGTTAGATCGATTGTGGCTTGACTTCGTTCGTAAATTGGTACAGATGCCAAAAGGTTCGACCTTTCATCTTATTAGGTAAACCATGGATTTACCCCGTTCCTAAATTGACATAGATGCTCAAAGGTTCGACCTTTAGGCTTGTTAGGTATATTATTGGTTGACTTCTATTGTAAATTGACATAGATGACCAAAGGTTTTCCATTTCATCTTGTTAGGTCGATCATTGGTTGAATTCTATTGTAATTGACATAGACTCGCAAAGGTTTAACCTTTAGTCTTATTAGATCGACAGTGACTTGATTCTATTCTTAAATTGACATAGATTCCCAAAGCTTCAACCTTTGGTCTTGTTAGCCCAATCGTTGGTTGACTTCTTTCGTAAATTGGCATAAATGTCCAATGATTTGACCTTTAGTCTTGTTAGGTCGACCATGGCTAGACCCAAAAGGTTCCACCTAGTCTCATGCTAGGATAATTTAAATAGAATAGGGCGGCCAATTTAGTCTCGTCTCGCTAGGAACCAGATTGACAAAATTAAATATTCCTGTTACGCGGGGGAAAATAATTATTTTAGCCAGAAACCTTTGGGCTTATTCGCTGTGCTATTTTCTTATGGTAGTGGGCAAAAAAAGTTGGCCCAGACTGAAGATGACCGTCGTTAGTCTATAATCCTCTTGGTTTAACGGATAAGGGACCGTTGTCGAACGTTCGAGGCAAATTTTTCCATGAATCAAAACGACGTCGTTTCATGACTTCTATATATATATTTATTTATTTAAGCCAACTTCAAAATTAGTTCAAACTCTTATTTTTTCCTTGAATTCTAAAGGGTTCCCAACCAATTCCTTCACTCATCTAAAAGGTATATTTTTTGTTATTTGTTACTTGAATTATTTCAATGTTCTAGGTTTTACTTCAACTTTAATTACTTCAATGTTCTATGTTTTACTTCATAATTTGTATAGAAGCGAGGTTTGTGAACTTTGTTGTGTTTTCATGTCAAATTCATGTTATGATTGTTTTTAAATGATAATATCCATTGATTTGGGTTGTTATGGGTGTTAAAGTCATTATATATGTCATTCTAGTTCTTTAAGATTTCCATATATATGAGACGTCGGTCGATTGTTAGTTACCAATCAGTCTTATCGACTTGTAATCATTATCACCCTTTCCAATTGATAATTCATAGTTCTTGGGTTTTATTTTGAATGCGGCATCGGTCTCCAATCGATTACCATTCGAACTTACCGACAGCCTTTTCGAGGGTTAGTCGAGGTAGCACACTACCAGTTCTCTTACAAATATGAATGACCCTTCGTATTTAAAAAATTCTAATTACTACCGATATTTCATTTGTGTGCTATGAAATACAAGAATCGTGCCAAACAATGAAGGTTCAGCTAGTTGTTCCCCAATTAAGGTGTGCGGTCTTTGTTTAGTTTGCTACATTTATTTTATTAGATTACTTATATTCTTATGTAATTAGTAATAATTTCATCGACTGTTGTAGACCGAGAGCGATTCGGAGAAATATTACTCGTACTATTACTTTCACGATACTAATCCACATTTCAGCTGCACCTTGAAGCTGCAGAACTTTAGCCAGGTTCCAATATTGGTAAGTCCTACCTGTTAAATGTGAATTTTAATTTTCATTTAACATTTTCTTCAGATTATTGCATTTATACTAACTATATTTTTTTGTTCATAATTTAGTACGTCGCACCACACCTACCAAGTGACAAGACTCCATTTGTGTTGAGGTGCCACAGAAGACAAAGGCACGTGAACTAATCGGGGAAATGGGGACCAAGATCCTGTTTCCAAAGGGTTTTGGCAAGTTTCTTAGTGGTAACAACCTAAGGATACGGGACGCGGTCTTCTTCAAGCTGTTAGATGGTTCCGGGCCCATAATTTTCAAGATCACATTCTTGGATATTAAATTAATTTTACTACTTGATTAATTGAGTGGAACAAAAACAAAAACAATTTTTATTTTGAATATTTGTTTTATGTTGTTTTTAGAATATTCGTTCTTGGGAAAATCTAACCCGTAGTGTAATTTTGTGAGATTTACATATCTATCGATTTTCTCAATTTTAGCCCTACAGTTCAAAACCAAACTTTAAAATTACTTTCATAGACAAAATTAAACTATACTTGCATAATGAAAAAAATGTTTCAATCATTTTTATAAAGCAAATAATTTTATGACCCCACTTTTTTTAATAAATTCAAACAAGTTACCAACTTTTTACCTCGGCGGAGGACAATCGTACACAACAAGAAACGTAACTTATTATCTCGGGGGAATATTTTATGAATTTAAAGCCGAAGTAGGAATGAGTGGATGATGGTTTCTCTCTGATGTATAATTCGGAAGTTTTTTCTGTTCAAGATTATAAACTAGTTACAACAATTTTCCTATTAAAAAATTTGGCTGATTGTCTTGTTGCAATTAATGATTGGCATGTTGAATTAATAGAGAAAAAGAAAAGAATATGTTATTGAGTTATTCAGGAAATAGTTATCAAATTTTATCAATAAATAAGAACATTTAAAGAATATTGTAATATTATATTATTTATACTTAGAATAAAGGTGCATTAATATATATTTTTAATTTATTTGGTATTTATAATATACTATGAACTATAATTAATGTAACCTTTATTCTTATTTTGTCAAAAGTGGGCTAATTTGTTATGTTAGTGAACCAAAAAAAGCTAGCCTCGTCATCAATAATACCGACGTAGGGCATCAATATTTCTAACCGACATCGCAAACCCATGGCAGACTTTCCCATGGTTCAAAATGACGTTGTTTCAAAATGTCTATATATATGGAGGCCAACCTCATAATCAGTTCAAACGTAAAAGCTTTCAAATTTACCCCAAATTCTAACAGTTTCCAACCCTTTCTTCTTCCCTCATCCAAAATTTAAGTCTTTTCAATGGTTAAAATTATTGATGAATTATTATCTTGTTCAAATTATTTTTTAGTGTGTTCACTGTGTTTTTGTAAGCATTTGTGTTTTTGTAAGTTGTATAGAATCATAATTTGTGAACTTTGTTTATGTTTTATGTTAAGTTACTCTTTCTACTGTCCAATCCTTCTAAGTTTAATGTATTGGGTAGTTGTGTGGGTATTATTCATTGGTTCGTATGAATTTGTCGATAGGAAATTTCAATGCATGCAGCGTCGGTCACCTATCGATTACCCCTTATTGTTATCGACAATTGGCTGACGTCGACCTGTCATGTTGGTAAGTGATGTTGGGTTTAGGGTTTCACTTTAAATGTGGTGTTGGCTAGCTGTTGGTCGGGATGTTCGATTTAACCAACTGCAACTCGACGTCGTGTTCATGTGTCGATCATTAATCTATCTACAACCTACAGCGGTTACGAACCATGGCCGATGTTGCACATTCCAGGTTTTTCTTGTAAATCCCATAGACCCAATTTAATTTTAAAAAATTTCTAATTAGTAATTTTTGTAATTCTTCGCCATGAAATTCAGGAGTAAAGGCTGGCAATGGTTCATCGAGTCAGCTCAGTTTCGACGTGAGGGAGATTTGTATTTTGTATACATATATACATATGTATGAGCTACATATTTATTTTATTCACAATTAATAACATATATATATAGTTTCATTCTTTTTTTACCGTTTACCGTACAACGTAGAACATTGGAGCCTACAATCTTTGCTCTTTACCAACACAAGATGTCATTAAACAACCCTCGTTTCAGCTTCACCCTAAAACAACATAACTTCGTGGTTAACCCTGCTATGGTAAGGCTTACATCTTATTTTATTTTCTTTTTAAAAAAATTAAGCATTGCATAAATAAGAATTATATTTTTCTGTTTCTGATTTATTACATCTCGAGAGACATGGTAGCATGCTTACCAAGTGACAATACCTCAGTTTCTTGAGGTGCTACGGAAGAGAGTGGCACACTACTCGAGGAACAAGAAAATCAAGGCCCTGTCCCCAGAGGGTTTTGGGGAGTTTCTTAGTAGCAAACGCTTGTGCATTGGGGACACGGTACCCTTTGAGCTGTTATATTGTTCAGGGCCCATAGTGTATAAGGTCATGATCATCTGAGCTTTATGAGTTTTTTACTTCTTAATTAATAATTATTTTGATTAGAACAAAAACAATTTTATTTGAAATATTTGTGTACTGTTGTTTTAGGCAATATCAATTGATTCATTGGGAATAACTGAAAGATAATTTAAATTTACTGTGATTCTATGCATTAAATTTTTTGTTATTAGCATATCCATTGGTTGTCCATTGTTTTAACCGAAACATTCAAAACCATTTTCTAAAATAACTTTCATAGACATAATTAAATTCATACTTGTGTAATGAAAAAAAAAGTTTCAATCACTTTCAATCAACTAACTTTTTCTTACCCTAACTACAAGGTTTTTCTATCTAATTACCGACATTGGTTACCTTCGTATCTAACATCGATAATAGTGACACATATGCGAGGTATGCCATTCTAATGGATCTCCAAATGTGACATCGCATACCATTCAATTACATCTTTTACTTCGATTTCATAACTTTTTACTGTGGTTATAAAGTAACCGGAGTAAAAATCTACTTTTTACCTAGGTTATTTTTTAATCCAAATGTTTCTGAAAAGCTGGTATTACCATTTTAGGCGTTAACTAGTAAACCTATGTTCTAACATAGTCTAACCTAACCAAGCATGTAAATAAACACGAGACACACAACTTGGTTACGCAGTTCGGTGAAATTCACCTACGTCTGCGGGGCCTGGCCCAATTCAGAATAAATCAACTAATCAGAAAGATATAGTACAAAGTACACCATACAACTATACTTATCTTTTCTAATTCTAC